>CBVK0100184246.1:0-20651 GCA_900067695.1 Picea abies
AATTGATATGTTGTACGAGGCTTACTCGAATGCACCAACAACCCAGAGGTGTCCGATTTGTGCCAGGTCATTTGTGCTCTAGCCTAGGAATGACCCCCTCAACAATGACCCAAGCGAAGAAACCTCAGGTGCAAATGGGTAACTCAATTGTTTGTCTTTCTGTTCAGCTCTTTGCGTTGCTACAGAGTAGTTTTAATTTCATGTTCATGTCCATGTTTTACAGTTTGACTGTTAATTTCTAGTTTAATTTTCATGGTTGCTTAGCACATTGGTGCACAGACTCAAATCCACCACCCACCCTGGTTTCCGTTTGGCAGGGCAGATGGTGGATTGACATTTTTGACAATGACATCACAGTCTAACCTCTGTTCCAGTTTCCGCTAATTTGGCAGAACAACTGGGAGACTGTTGCCATGTGTCTTTTTGTATTGTAAATGTTTTTAATAAGATTTTCCCTCTCTTTTTATTCACATAAAAAAAGGTTTAATCTTTAGATAAATCTAAACACTAAATTAGGGTTTCATTATACTTTAAGTATAGATTAAACACTAATTCAAATATAGTTCAACCCTAATTTAAATTAGAGCTATAGTTAAATTAAATTAAATCTATATATTAAACTAGGATTTAATATATAGTTAATCTATAGGGTTTAATTTATAGATAAATCCTAATTTAAATTAGATTTAATCTATAATTTAATGTAATTTAATTTATAGTTAAACTTTAAGTTAAATTTAATCTTTACTTAATATAGTTTAAATTAGGGTTTAATCTATAATATAAATTATGGTTAAATTTAATTTATAGTTTGATTAGGGTTTAATCTTTAATTTAAATTAGGGTTTAAATATATAGTTTAAATTTTTTAATTTAATTTATAGTTAAACTATAAATTAAATTTAATGTTTAGTTAATATATAGTTTAAATTGAATATATAGTTTAAATTAGTTTAAATGTAATTTATAGATTAAATTTAATTTATAGTTTTATTAGGGTTTAGTCTTTAATTTAAATTAGGGTTTAGATATATAGTTTAAATTTAATTACATTTAAACTATTGATTTATTTAATTTAATTTACAGTTAAACCTTAAGTTAAATTGAATCTATAGTTAATCTATAGTTTAATTAAGGTTTAATATGTACTTTAAATTATAAGTTTATCTATAAATAAATCCAAACATTAAATTAAAATTTCACTGTACATTTTATACATTTTAAAGTTGAACTATAAGTTAAATTTAATCTTTAATTAATCTATAATTTAATTAAAATTTAATATATAGCTTAAATTAAAGTTAAATTTAATATAAATTTTATCAAAATTTAATCTTTATTAAATTTAATCTATAGTTTAAATTAAGATTTAATATAAGGTTGAAAAATTCTAAATACTTTCTTTAGATTTGCCCCTTTCCCTTTCATTTGTATGAGATACATTTAAAAGTTAGATGTTTTAATTTCATTTGTATGAGATACATTTAAAAGTTAGATGTTTTAATTATTTTTTAATGAGTAATCACTTTTTTTTTTTAACTAGAGTTTTATTGTTAGAGTTTTAGAGTTTTATTGTTAACTATAGTTTTTTTTTTTTAAATAAAGTTTATATTATTTTTTTCATTATTTTATAATATAGCTTAGAAATATTATATGATATTTTAATATTCTTATTCTTTTATGTCATGTTTAAATTATTCATGCAATCTTCACTATAATGTGTAATTGATTATTTTATTTTATTTTTTAAAATTTATTTTCAATATTGATAGTTTTTTATTAACTTAATTTTCTAGGTTTTAGATTTCTAAAGTTTCTTGCTAGGAAATTTATTCATATCTTTATGGATCCAACCATTTGGAGTTGTATACCATTTCAAATATTGGAGTTGATACCTGTTTGGATTCCTTTCTTGGTATTAACAAGACTTTGAATAGTTTGTAAACACTTGAATGGGGTTCTACAAACCCCTTCTTTCCTTTCTCAATGTCGTCGAATTTCCAGCAATGATTTTGATTTTTTTCTTTCCATGGTCCATGTTGAAGACAATTACTTCCTTGGAGATTACCTAAATCAAAATGGCCACATATCTCGTTTTCATGTGTCATTTATAGATTCTAGATACATAATTGAAAGTACAGTCGAAGCGATGATTTTGTTATCTTTACCCATAAGATGTTCTTATGTAAACAATTAATTTATGATGAATCCATTTACCAAAACATTTAAAAATATAACATCTATATGGGTTGGAGATTGTGGTTTCTTTACATTATTGGAAAAAATCAGTGCCAAAAAATATGAATGGCTTGTTTTGAAACATATTTACAAAAGAATGCAGTCATTGTATTACATTTGCAGTAGCCTTTATAGGGTGTGGAGGAAGAAAATCCTTCCTTATGGCGGCACAACACCCCCAAAATATGTAGTGGTGCATAAAAGTAAAATTTATTGGTTGTATTTGGACAAAGATTATGAAGACTACCCTCGATATGGTTACACTATATATTGGTTGGATGTTATAAATAACCAATGGGGATTTTATTTTGATCTGATCACCGACATACGATGTATGTCAATGGAATTATAGAATAACCAATAACCAATGTATATGTCTCATCAATGATGGATCCACCTCTGTTTGGTATATTGAAGAAGTTGATAATTTTCAATTTCGTCATCCATGTCTTGAACGAATAGATGACTATTTTGTGGATGATTGGGGTTTCAAATGGAATTTGTTGCAACAACTTTCTACATATATTAATAAAAAATGTCCTGGGTATCTTCCATTCTGAATAGCCATGGCATAGTATTTATGTGCAATAACACTAAGGTTCCACTCATCTTGTATGATTTAAAGACTGGCTTCTGTATCCCAATAGATATCAATAATCTTTCCATGTTACAGAACTTGGGTTTGAAGTTTCCATTGAAAGAGAATTGCAATGATCTGATTGAAAGTAGAATTTTTTTCCTGCTTCTTCCAAGTATGGATTCTATTGATGACATTCCACAATTGGAAATAGACTTTATGGCTTAGGATACTTGGCCTCATATTTATCAATGTCAAATATTCTCAAACATGGTGTAGATGTTTTGAATATTCTCATATTCCACCATTGGGAATATATTTTTTTGTTTAGGCTACTTGGCCAAATAATAAGTAATATGAAATATTGTCAAATTTCATTAAACATTTTGATATTGCTCACTTTCATATCATTTCCATATGGATTGCTATAATGTTTTCATGATATTGTAATTTCCCAGACTATTTTAATTGCAATTGTGTATATGATTCATAATGACATATGTTTATATTTCAAAATTATGTGATTTAACCACTTTTTTAATTCAAGTTGCTATGGATAGTTAATAATAATGTAATTTTTCATATCTACTTGTAGAAATGTCTACGGAAGGAACAAGTAAGAAATGTACTTGTTCTACAACATCATGTGAGAGGAGAAATGAAGTTTGTTGTTTATGGTATCAACAACATAAATTAGCGTAGAAGAGATTTATATTGTACAAGAACTAGTCGAAATATTATTGCACATGATTTTCCAAATAACCGTAAGTATTGAAGTTTAGCTGATATCATGCGAAGAACATTTCCTCTTCATGTTTCTTTCCAAAAACATTTTCAAAGTCAAAGTATTTCTGATGTTCTGAAATATCCTAACAACATTGTTTTGATTGGGGAAACTTCTCATATTTGGGAAGATCATCCTGTACAAAATATACCTACAAATGAAAACCTCAAGTCTTCTACAAATGAAAATCCAACATTGGAACATGTAGAAAGGGTGAAAAATGTGAATGCTAGAGTTATCGATGACATTCAACATATACTTCCATATGAAGTTGTGGGTGATAGTAATATTCTTGCCAATTTGGTTGATAATTTGCAACCTATAGACAATGTCATTGGATCTTCCTTTCATCTCTCTAATTCTACAACAAATATCCTCTTGCCAACAGAATCGGTTAGAACTATTTCACTTGGAACAACCAAGGTATTTCAGGTCTATCATTCATTGTCACCATTCTACAAGTGAACCCTTTTTATATATTACTTAAACCTTCTTTTATTTTCTCCTTGTTGGCAGGACACAAACCATTCCATTAGAGGTATATAAATGGATGCCCAATGTGTGCCAACAACACATTTTGGAAGTCAAGGGGAGCCTTCTCATTACCCTGCTCCAAGTCGACCAGGACAATATAATTGGAAAGATATTGTAAATGTTTTATGTATATGATTTCTTATCGTTTTTTACACTTATACTTCTCATTTTATGTCGTTTCTTTGAAATTAAAGGTTCATATATTTTATGAGCAGGAAGCCATTCAATGCAATCAATATGCAGAAAATTTTGGAAGTAATGGACCGATTCCTCTTGCCCAAAATTTGAGTAGACCCTATTATATTGGTGAAGATGATATACATTTGAGAGGAAATTTTACTTTTCCAAATGGTGCTCAAGATGATCCTATGTCTAGAGTTCATGTTCACAAAGTGAATGAACATTCTTTCCATCATTTTGATAGAAAAATGATTGCAGTTTATAAAACGTTTCGAGAAAATATTGATAGCCTCTCAAATGTCCAAATGTGTCATGTTTTCCATGAATCTTATCCTGGAATCCAAGTTTTGAGAGGGTCAGAAGGACCTATTTGTAAAAGGTGTAAGCATGAGTGAGGTTCCCATCGATTCTTCCGTTGGAATAACATGGATCCAGGAGACCAACCGCGTGTTCTAAGAGTGCTTCCCCAAGTTGAATATGTGCTAATAGCATGGGTTAATCCAATACTACAAGTTACACATGCTCGTGGTGGGAAATATAAATATAGTGGTCACACAATTAGCTTTCCATAAGATATTTCCATGATTGCAAGAAACCTTCCACGGTGTGTTGAAGATCTTGACATCCTCATTATGAAGAGATGTGGTGCACAATCTAAATGCTATGAATGTTATGTGAAAATATCACGAGTTCTGAATGAATTTTGTTACAAAATTCAAATGGATAAATATTATAGTGATGTTCAAATTGACATGGATTACATTGTTTCTCTCCCCAAAATACCTACATATGTGTCAATTAGGCTTAAATTTGTTGATTGTGATATCGAAGAAACAAAGAGAAATGTTAATGACATTCAATATTTTGCCCCTGGTCATTTGCATGATCATCCTTCATATTTTGTTGCTCAACTACCCAATGAACAAAAAGAAATGAAAGAAATAAGATCATTCATTGAAAATGGTGATTCCACACCTATTGAACAATTGGAATGACAAAAGATTGGTTTGTCTTTGATTAATGAATATAACACAAAAGGGTTATTGGACATGGCTTTCCCCACATTATTCCACATTGATGAGGTTGATTGGTTGCATCCTCGTATTTGTAATATTAAACTCCATGAATATGGATTACATCTACTAAGATACTTTGATAAAATATTTGGAAGCCATCCATGGTTTCTCTATTTTTTATTGAACATGATTATGTGTCATCATAGCCAAGCAAGTGTTTCAGTATTTGTAAAGAAGAATATAAATGATAACTCACCTACAACAATTGAAGACTTGCATAAACAACTCATTGATTTACTTAGCAATAAGTTGGTTGAGCATATTATGCATTTTGGTTCTACTATTTGAGGTATAAGGGCCTATTGGACAAAGTGTCGAACTGAACTCATTGATATGATTACTCAATTGGGTTTTCCAACATTTTTTTTTACTTTGAGTGCAATTGACACAAAGTGGCCTAACTTACACAATGTGATGCCCAAAAATGCACATTGTCATCATTTAAATGAGCATCATAAAAAAATTGAAAATGTCATCTAGTACCCCCATCTTGTTGCCATGTTTATGCATCAAAGAATTCATATCTTCCAGGAATAAGTCATAAAAAAATATCTTGGAGCTAAACACATTTGGCACAGGTTTTTGTATTGTATTTATATTATTTAGTTATGGTTCACATTCATTTTATTGTCTTTAATCTATATTTATTAACTATATAATATTTTTTTTAGGTATGAGTGGAAACATAGAGGTTCAACGCACATCCATGGTTTCTTGTGGTTGGAAGGTGCTCCAAACATGGACACATTAGATTGGTGTAACCCTTCTACTGTGCATACTGCAAAGACATTCTTTGATAGATATGTAACAACATGGAATCCACGTGATATTCATCGACGAAACATAATGGTTGCTCGGACCCTTAATGACGATCTGTGCCTATTAAATAGTGAAAAAATTACCTCTTCCAATCCTCATGAAGATTATGAGAATTTGTTGAATTGTGTTCAAATACATACAAAGTGTAGTGTAGATTCTTGTTTTCAGAAAAAAAGGTATATTCTCCCATGTCGATACAACACTCCATGGGAGGTTCACGATGAATCAATATTATTTATAGATGAGCAAGGGAAAAATAAATATAAGCCTGCATGAAATGATGATAGGCTAGATGTACATAATGTTGATCTTCTTACAATGTGGCATGCTAATGTTGATTGTCAACCAGTGGTTTCTCAACATGTTGTCTTGAAATGTATTGTGAAATACGCTTCCAAAGCAGAAAAGAGGTTAGAAAGTTATCAATATATGTTGACTAGAATTTCAAATGTGAGCAGCTCAGAAGCTCTTGCATTGTGTGCATAAACAAATTTCCTTGCAAAAACCCTTGTTGATCATGACATTAGAGAAAAAAAAACTTTCCATATGTTATTAAAGCTACCTCTTGTTATTTGTAGTAGGAAATTATTTTCCTTGAATGTTGGCAGAAAGGTATTCAAGAAAGTATCTAATGATCCTCATCAATATTCATCTCTAGATATTCTTGTTCAAATATATCAAAACCAACCTTCTTTTCTTGAACATCTGTCTATGATAGAAATAGTAAGATCTTGGACCTTTGATTCCAAACGTAAGAAAGAACCATGGAAACATAGAGATGTTGATGTCATTGTTTGAGTTTGGCCATGTTTTTATTACATTCTCAATGAGGATTCAAATGAATTTGATACTTTCTATTGGACTGGGTTACTTTTGTACAAACCATTTCGTAATATTCCCATTGATATTGGCCTCTCAAGTGAAACAATTATTGAAAATTGGCGGAAATTCCGATATTGAGCATGGCATGTTGATCAGGCCCCTTTCTCTTCAGATACTAATGAAGAAGATGAATATTCTCATGAACAAGCAACCATTGTTGAAGAATATTTTGAAGAATAACAAGTTTTGTCTCGGTTGATACCTCCAAATAATGTCACTATTTCAGACCTTTAGACTCTTGGTCAAAGGGACTTTGATATATGATCTAATTGGGAGCAATCAATGGTTTCAAATGTTGATGTAGAAGAAGCTATTGATTTTATAAAAACTTTCCAAACTAGGGATGTTATTGTTGAAAATTATCTTAGCACATTTGTATCACCAAAAACATTGTCAGAGAAACAACAGATTTCTTTTGAGATCATATTATGACACTCAGTTGAATATGAACATCGTGAACCTCTTCATATGATTATACAAGGCATTGTTGGCATTAGAAAGTCATTTCTTATTCATTCTATTTCTCATGCTCTTTCTTCTTCAGCAGTTGATGGCCATAGTCCTTTGCTTTTGCTTGCTCCAACTGGAATAACTGATTTAAATATACATGCCAAAACAATACACTCTGCTCTTAAAATTCCTATCAAAGATATGCGACCACTCCAAGGACAGACTCTTGCAATATTTCAATAAGAAATGAGTCATATTTGATATATTTTGATTGATGAAATGAGTTTTCTAGGACCGAGGTTATTCATATAGATAGATTCTCGATTACGAGAAGCTTTTCCTGAGAAAAAATCATGTCCTTTTGGTGTCAAATCCATCATTCTTGTGGGTGACCTTGTTCAATTACCTCCTGTAAAAGATAAGCCTCTATATGCAGGAAATACAACAATGAAAGTTTTGTGGCAAAAATTCAATATTTTTGTCACTTTGGATACAATGTTTCGACAATAAGGAAATCATCCAAACCAATCCACTTTTTGATGAATCTTGACTAACATAAGGAACGTGGAACCCCTTATTGATGATTGGGATCTTCTTATGTCACAGGTCGATATGAGTTTACCTCCTACGGAGAGGAGTTTATTTAATTCAACAATTCACTTGTTCCCAACAAATGAATTGGTCACCTTGCATAATAGGAAAATGCTAAAATATTTAAATTCTCCAACTGCACGATATATAGCTGAGCATACAAGATGGTTTGAAACTATTGGTGTTGCTGATGATCAATTGGAACGTGAGGTTTTGTTATGCCCTAGTCAACGTGTCATGTTGACATGCAACTTGTGGGTTGAATTTGGCTTAGTTAATGATGCACTTGGTTACATTCAAAAAAATTTCTATATGCCTGGTTCAAAGCTCCCTCAACTTCCAATGTTCACTACTGTTCTTTTTTATAAGTACATTGGTGTTCCATTTGACACAAGTAATCCAAAGATTGTTCCAATCACACCTATTACAAGAAGAAATTGGAAACAAATTCCTCTAAAGATGGCATGGGCCCTTACTATACACAAATCACAGGGCTTGACTTTAGATCGGCATACAATTGATATTGGTAAGAAAGAGCGATAGGGGTTGAACTTCACTTCCATATCAAGAGTGAAATCGATATATGGTTTGCGCATATATCCACCTTTCTCTCTTCAGTGTTATGCTAAGATGAAAAATAATTCTTATGTTACTATTAGGAAGAAAGAAGAGCAACTATTATAATCCTTATTAATGTAACATCCCATGTAAATACTTTATCTCTTAATTGAATTCATGTGTTTTTTTTCATTTTATGTTCATTTAAGTTTACTTTTCTTGTATTAATCATTTATTCACTTTATTTATATGTTCTATACCTTCGATAGTTTTTTTTACTATTTCCATAACAATATCATCATTCTTTCTATTCATATATTTGTTTACTACTAACCACTAAATAACATGTTGCAGGGGAAAATGGTTTAGATGCATGTAAAATGCATACATGCAATCTTTTACATGTAATTTGGTTTGCTAAACATTTTTGTTAGGAAGAAAAAATTGTTGTTTTCATATGTAGTTTATATTTGTTTTTTAGTTCATAATTTCAACAAATGAATATTTTTTTCCCTTTTCTTACTGATATTTTTTGTCATCTATACTAAATTATTTTCTTATTTCTATTTTTCATGTTCTACAGTTATGGACAACACATATGCTTCCAAGTTTATTTTTTCTTTGCATGAAACAAAACAACAAGAAAAATTTATTCACGGCATTCAAAATATGATCACTACTCAACATGGTGAACTGTTCCACTTATTTGATGAAAGTCTACATTTTATATCTTTATTGAAGGTATTACTATGCAAATTTCTACATATTTATGACAAAGATGCGAGGAGAAAATTGAGAAGAGAATGGCTTCATCGACAAAATGGTCATGAACAAGTTGATATTAATTGGTATTGTGCTTGCCATAAATCTGGTTGCATTTTTTAAAAGGTTTTGTTATATTTACATTATAAGGTATTTTTTACGATTTTTTGGCATTTGAAAACTTCATTTTAAAAAGTTTAAGATTTTTGGATTTTGGAAAATTCTTTTTATTAATATTCACTTTGATAATGTCACGTTACATTAAATAGGACAATATTATATTATCATTGTTTATTATTATTATTATGCATATGTTTTAATGTCACATATTTTCTTAATGTCTACACAAAATATTACCTTTATTACTCTTGAAATGTTTGTTTTTCATTAGATTCAATTTAATCACTTTAATACTTTTAATATGTGTCATTCTATTGAACTTAAACATTTAATTGATTTTATTACTTTTACATTGTAACAACATTTTTAAAATAATTTTTTTTCTTTTTCTTTTATACATGTCAATTATAGATTTTTGCTTCCTACTATGTTTGTATTTTTCATATGGTGTAATGTTTCATTTTATTCATATGTTTAAAAAAAACATAATTTTTATTTATCTTGAAATGTTGATATGTATCATTCCAATCAAGTTAATGAACTCTTTTCTGTTTAATATGTTACAATATGGCATAATATTAAGGTTGAGCTCTCTTGAATTTTTATTGATTTATTTAATATCAACCTTTCAGATGTCACATCATTCAAAAAATTTCAATTTAATGGAAATCAATTTTTTCTTTTAAATTTCCATTAGTTTATGTTCTTTTATAGTTAAGTTCTTGAAGTATTACTATTGAAGTAACATTAAATTGAAGTATTACTATTCAAATAACATTAACATTCAATTCAATGATAAAAACTTAATTCCACATGAATTCAATGATAAGAACTTAATTCAATTCAACATTGAATTTAACATTGCAATAACATTAACACTGCAAGTTATTGAAGTATTACTATTGCAATAGAATTAATATTCATTTCAATGATAAGGTTGCTTATAGATGTCGATATGATAAATTTTCTTTGAATCATCCTCCTAATTTGTTTCTCGTAAATTGTCACAATGTTATATAACATTATCTTGCCAATAGTATAAACTTCTTCATCACGCAACATAACCCTTAATGAAAAACATATATTTATATAACCTTTAACAAAAAATGTAAATTTATTTTATCCATCATGTAAAGTTGCAATGTGACTAAAGAATATTAATATAATGGCAATCATTTTTTTATTTTTAAATTTCTAATATTTCACGTTCTTTTATAGTCAAGTTCTTCAATTATTATTATTGAAGTAACATTAAATTGAAGTATTACTATTGAAATAACTTTAACATTCAATTCAATAATAAGAACTTAATTCCGCATTAATTCAACGATAAGAAATTAAGTCATTTCAATTCAACATTCAATTTAACATTATAATAACATTAACACTGCAAGTTCTTGAAGTATTACTATTGAAATAACATTAACATTCATTTCAACGATAAGGTTTCTTATAGATGTCAAAATGTTAAATTTTATTTAACTCATCCTCCTAAAAAAAATTCATAAAATGTCACAATGTTATAAATTTATTTTTCCAATAGCATAAAATTCTTCATCAGTCAACATACCCCTTAATTAAAAGCATAAATTTATATAACCCTTCACAAAAAACATAAAATTATTTTATCCATTATGTAAAGTTGCAATGTGATTAAAGAATATTAATTTGATGGCAATCTATTTTTTACTTTTAAATTTCCAATATTTCAAGTTTTTTTATAGTCAAGTTTTTGATGTATTGTTGTTTTCAAATTTCTGTGGTGAGGGGTTTCGAAGGTATTTTTAGGATAATCCACAGTTGGTGTCATTTTTGTCATCGACGTTTCGAATCTGAATCGGGATTCATCATCAAGACTAATTCAATGATAAGAACTTAATTCAATTCAATTCAACATTCAAATAAGCATTGCAATAACATTTTCAAATGTGACAAATATTTCCCAACAATAACATTTCCTAACATCACATTGTGATGAACATTTCCCAATGTCGCAATGTCACAAACATTTCCTAACGTCACATTGTGACAAACATTTCCCAACGTCGCAATGCGATGAACGTTTCCCAACATTTAAATTTCCTAATGTCGCAATGTCATGAACATTGCCTAACGTTGCATTCTGATGACGTTATTTTTCTTGCGTCGCAATGTGACAAACCTTTCCAAATGTGACACATATTTCCCAACATTTACATTTCCTAACATCAAATTGTGACGAACATTTCCCAATGTCGCAATGTCACGAACAATGAATATGAAAAGAGTGTCATGGTAGGAAGTATATAAAGATGAAGATAATATGATCGTTATGACAAAGAATAGACATAATCGTTCTAAATTGACCGTTGTGAAAAGAAAGATGTTATTTCATTATTATTAACAAGGTAAAAATATATTTAAAGTTTAAATATTAAAGCGTATCACTAATTATTATTAAATATTTATATACTTAATCAATTATAATTATTAAATAATAATAGAGTTAACAATTAATTAAATGAAATAATAATATAGTTAATTAATATGAATTATTAATTAATTGAAATTAGTTAAACGCTGTGAATTGAAATATAATTTGAAATTTTATAATTGTCATGGTCATGATAAATGTTTTGTATTTATCTAATAATATATTATTAATTTATTTTTACTTTATTACTTTAATGTATTAATTTACTATTAAAACTTTAATACTTAATACCTTTTTAATGTTTCAGTCCTTTATTAATCTATTTTAATTAATAATTATATATTAAGATATTAATACTTTAATAATGTGTTGTACTACTTTATTTTTGTATTAATAGTGTATTAATGTATTCATTTAATACATGTGTTAATACTTTGGTAACAAATTAATTAATAGTGTATAAATATTTTAATTATAATGTATTTATATATTATAATAATGTATAAATACTTTATCAATGTATTAATCCATTAATGTAATAATGTAATATTTTAATGTGTTTATGTAAAAATGTATTTTTATTTTATTAATGTATTATTATTACTTTATTATTCTTGGTTATGGTCAATAATAACTAACCATGATTAAAGTAATGGTTAAGAATAGGTATAGTTAAGGTCAAACATGGTGAATTTCATTGATAATCATGATCAACCATGGTCATGACTAGCAATGGTTATCTATGGTCAACAATTGTCAAACATGGTTAACCATTGTCAACCATAGTAAACCATGGTCATGGTTAACCAAGGTCAACCATAACAATGTATTAATGTAAAACATTAATGTATTAATACTTTAACAATGTATTTATTAATAATGTATAAAGTCGATAAAAATAATTTTTAGAAAGTTGTCAGGAAGTCGTGAGCCAGTAACCCTAGTTCGTCGCTGCGTCTGTGCCACCACGGTTCCTGCCTCTATGGCCTCTTTGGATCTGGATCCTCCTCCATATTTGAAGATTAATTTGTTGCTTTCAAGTCCCTCATTGGATCTCTGGAAAACCCTCCTTCACGCCTAGTGCACTCTCAGTTCGTGAAGAAACTAGACCAAATTCCAGAAGTAGCTATTGTGTGCATCGCTACTAGAAGAAAAGCTCTTTCCTTTGCCTCCAGAGTGATTTTTGGCCAATTCATGGGGTTATGGCCATCTCCTCGTCAAATAGATCATGTGGTAAGGGTTTTTATATTTTCTACTTTGAGCATAAATAGGATAGAGATCTCATTTTTAGGAATGACCCTTACTTTTTGGGCCCCAGAGGTTTATATCTAAATAAATGGACTCCATACTTTGAACCAGAAAATGAAATTCCCTTAGTCATCCCAGTTTGGGTGTGACTTTCGCACTCATCATTCCATTATTGGGGGGATGAAGTTTTTAAAAGTGTTGGGGATGCTCTGGGGAAATTCATCGATAGAGTCGAATCCAAGTCCAGTATGCACTCTTGTTCCAGGATCTGTGTGGAGGTAGATCTGGAAAAAGGACTCCCATAAGAAATAAAACTAAATCTAGACGACTAGACCTATATTCAAAAGCTATACTATGAACAACTCCCATTCAAATGTAAGAGTTATCATGAATACGGTCATTTTTCCATAAAATGTCTAAAAAACAAACAAGCACAAGAAGCAGCAGGTCAGGTTGAAAACTAATACTAGTAAAGGGGTTGGTACCGCCCTTGGATCAACATGGTCCTCTCTAAAAGCAGGATCCTCTCACCAAATTCCTCCTTTACCTGAAAAACCCCCTCCAAATAATTTCCCCCCCTCCCCTTCCACCATCATCCCCCCCTCTCCATCCCAAAACTCTTTTGAAATTCTAGGTGAACCCTCTTCTAGGAAATCTCCTCCAGTCAGTCCATAGTTGGAACCTCTTGCACATTCCTCCTCCTCATCTCTAGAAAGAATTTCTGAAGATTCAAGTGAAGAGGAAAACTTCCACGAAGTCAATCAAGAAGAGGACCCACAAGAACCAGGAGAAATTCCACCCCATGAGATCTTCCCTTCAAAACCGCAATCAAATCAAGAAATGAATGAAGGGGAACTCCATTTGGAAAAACATAAAAAGTTTGGGCCCGGATCTAGCAAAGAATTCAGAGAAGAAGCAACGTAAAAAAAAAAGGCCTAAGGAAAACAACAAACCATAGAAAGCACAATGTACACCTCAAGCCGCAGAGGAGGAAATAAAGGTACAGATCTCCTGGTTGATGGAAACTGAGTCTCTTCCACCCCCCATCAATGAATTTTCTCTCCTGGGATTGTAGGGGTTTTGGTAATAGATCCAAAGATGAAGCCCTAAAAGATCTCAAAATCTTAGCCAAACCCTCTGTAATTCTCCTCCAGGAGACAAAAATGGAAGAATTAGTTGTGCTAGAAACAAAAAAAGTCTTCAAAAACTATGGGGAGTGGTTGTAAGCTCCCAGGGCACCCTGTTGGTATTTCTATTCTTTGGGATGAGCAGATGTGGAACCTTGAGGTAACCCTAAACACTCAACATTGGATTCTTACAATCCTTAAAAATAGAGATTCCAACAATATTATCCTAGTCATCAATGTATGTATTCCTAATATCTATGTGGATAAAGATTCCTGCTAGAAATCTCTTTCCATGCTCAAAACTTCTATGGATCTTCCTTCTTGCATAATTAGAGGCAACTTCAACACCCACCTTAACTCAAGTGAGAAAAAAGGAGATAGTAAAGTCAGAGATCCCTTCTCTGAAAACTTTTTGATCTTATCTCGGATTGGGATCTTCAAGATGTTAAACCCTTCAAAGGGAAATATACTTGGAACAATAGATTCTCTGATATCTGTCATATAACAACCCGCCTAGATCACTTTTTTATTAGTAGAAATTTTCTTCTCTCCCCCCTAGAAATATCCTCCCACATTCTTCCTTCCGTTATTTCCGACCACAAACCTATCTCTTTGATATTCAATAATCCTTAGAAATTTCCCCCCCTTCCTTTCTACTTCAACCCCCTTTGGATTGATAATCCTACTGTTCCTCCTCTCGTTCAACAAGACTGGTCCTCCACCTTCTCTGGGTCTCCCAACTACATCTAGGAAAGCAAGCTAAAGGCGGTAAAACTATCACTCAAAGCTTGGGTGAAATCCTCCTACATTCCTCTGCATCAAGAAATACTTGAGAAAGCTGAAATCCTATCAGGTATCTAGCAAAGAATAGAAGATGAAGAAGTTATTGAAACGCTTCTGATTCAAGAAAAAGAAACTTATGAGCAGCTTCACTACTCTTCGCACAGAGAAGAAGAACACTGGAGACTAAAGTCGAGAAGTTTATGGTTAAAAGTAGGGGACTCAAATACCTCCTTCTTTCACAAACAAGCTCAAAATAGTAGGGAAAAAATATAGTTACAAGTATCCTTTCAAACTATGGGAAACAAATTGATACCTTTGAACAAGTCAAGGAAGCATCTTCTCAACACTTTGAATCTATTTATCAGCAACCAATTGAAGAAGGATCGGATGAAGACACACAAGCATTGCTCGATAATATCCCAATTATCATCTATGAACATGTCAACTCTCAGTTAGTTAAGGAGATATCTGAAAAGTAAATCATCAAAGCGATGTGGGATATGGACCCAGATAAATCCCCTGGGCCTAATCGTTTCTCAATCATATTCTATCATGTTTTCTAGGATTTCATATAGCGAGACCTCAAGAAAATGTTGAACTATACTTTACAAAAAAAGAAATTGGGAGGTGCCACAAACTCAACCTTCTTAGCCCTCATTCCCAAAGAATCAAAACCCTCTAACTTCTCTCGCTTTCTCCCTATTTCCCTCTACAATTCTTCTTACAAAATCCTCACAAAAATTATAGCAAATTGTTTAAAACCTTTTCTCTCTAAGCTCATTACCGAAAACTAGGGAGGCTTCCTAAAAATCAAGAAGATTACAGATAATATAGTTCTTGTTCAGGAAGCAATCCATTCCAGCATGAAAAGAAAAGACTCAGGAATGGTTATCAAACTAGACATGGCCAATGCCTTTGACCGTGTCAAGCACTCCTTTATTTTCTCAGTCCTAAAAGCTTATGGTTTCTCTAATACTTTTATCAACTGGATCAAGGCTTGCATTGGTTCTCCCTGGATATCCCCCCTTGATAAATGGGCATCCCTCCCTTTTCTTCAAAGCTAGCAAAAGGCCTCATACAAGGTTTTCATCTCTCCCCCTTCCTTTGTATCCTTTTAGTTGATTCCCTCAGTCAAATATTGGAAGAAGAAAGAGGGATCGACAAAATCCATGGGTTACTAATTGTGAGGGGGGTCAAGGAAGTAAATCATTCTTGATCATTTTCAATCCACAGATGACACACTTCTTTTGGGGGTGGCTACAACAATCATCGCCAAGCGTTTTTCAGAAAGTTATAGACTCCTTTCACTCTACTTCTAGAGGTAAAATGAACTCAATCAAATGTAAGATCTATGGATGGAATGTTCTCGGACATATCAAAGATCATATCTCCAGAGATCCTTAAAATAATTTTGGAAGGATGTTATTGATAAAATTCTCTTAAGGATCCAAAGTTGGGGGGGATGTTGGCTTAACCAAGCAGGAAAAATATTGCTCCTCAAGTTTTTTTTTTCCTCTCTTTCCATCTTTTAGTGCTCTAATATGCTCCCCCCCAAAGGCATCCTTGGAAAAATCTCCAGAGCTCTATGAAGCTTCCTTCGGGCTGGGGGGAAAACTAACACAAATAAATTCCATCTTCTCAAATGGAAACATGTTTGTCAACCTTGCAATAAAGGAGGCCTTGTTATCATAGATCCAAGTCTAATGAAGTCATCTCTAGGAGAAAAACTTGTCTGGCGTCTAATCTCAAGTCCTTCATAATGGTGGAAATATTCTCTTGTTGATAAATAATTCAACTCCTCAAGACTGCGTTGCTTGGATGTCTCCCCTCCCTGGCTCCTTGACTCCCCAATTTGGCGTCTCTTGAAGAACTCTACACAACTCATCAAACCTAATCTCTCCTAGGCTCCGGGAAATGGATCTTAGATAAATGTTTGGATAGATCGTATTTTGGATCTAGAACCATTAGGAATACAAGAATCCCTTCGCTCCTTGAAAGACTGGTGCTATTCCAAATACCTTATCTTTATAAAAGACTTCTTTACCTAGGCCCCTGATGGAGACTGGATCAATTGGAAACCACTGGACACCCCTTCTCACCTTCACCCTTTGGATTTCCTCTTCTTCAATATGTTGGCAAGGTGTGCTCCCATTAATTCACATAAATCTGACTCTCGCAGTTGGGGCTCCTATAGTTACATAATTAAAGCAGGATACTCTCTCCTTCAATCTTCCATTCAGGGCCTTCCAACCTCGAAAATATGGAAATAGACTCTCGCAGTTGGGGCTCCTATAGTTACATAATTAAAGCAGGATACTCTCTCCTTCAATCTTCCATTCAGGGCCTTCCAACCTCGAAAATATGGAAATAGATTTGGTCTAGTCCTTCTCTTCCTAAAGTTAATATCTTATATTGGTTCATGGTTCATGGCAAAATCCTAACTTCAAAGAACTTGAAAAAACAAGGAATAATGGGTCCTTCATGATGCCCCCTTTGTCTCGTAGCCCCAGAATCCATCCCGCATATTTTCTTGGATTGTCCCTTCTCTTCTCAAATTTGGAATCTTCTCTACCTCCCCCTCTCCTTTCAACCCCTTCCACCAGAGAATTGGAACAATTTGTTCGTTTCCTAGAAACAAAGATATGTTGGCAGCTTCAAAAAACAAAAACTCTTCTTCCTCTGATGGAGACAAATTCCCAAATTTGTTTATNNNTCTTCTTCCTCTGATGGAGACAAATTCCCAAATTTGTTTATTGGGAAATTGGGATAACAAGAAACCAAGCCATCTTTCATGAGAATCTCCTTCCCCCGCAGCGCATATTTGCTAAAACTTGTGGCTTAATCTTCGAAGTCTTCTTTTCTAGATCAATTCAGCTTGATCCACCAGGTTCTTTAGAACCAAACAAAGAAGATTGGATTTCTAATATTTTGGGTCCAAACTACCAAGATAGTTCCCTTCACCAAACAGAGATACCAAGTCGAAAAAATGGCAATTACGATACATTGATCTTAAATTCCTTGACTGGAAAAGACATCAATCCTCTCCTATTATTTTCTTCAATGGAGCTTCTAAAGGAAAGCCAGGGGTGGCATTTGTGAGGGGATTCATCACAGACTCTAATGGAAAAAATATCTTGGAATACTCTTGGGGGCTTGGAAACACCACCAGTAACAAAGCAGAAAGTCTAGTCGTTTACACGAGGCTACAAATTGCAAGATCCAGAAATCTAAATGAACTAATTATTCTTGGAGACTCTGAACTAATTCTTAAGGAACTTATTAGCATTAAAAAAATCACAAATCAAGCTCCCAACGGTCTCCATTCTCGGATAAATATCTTGAAATCCCAATTCAGTAAAATCCAATTCTTTCATATTCTTCGTTCCCAAAATCAGGTCGTCGATCAACTTGCAAAATCAACAAAAAACATGGAACAAAGTCAACTCCTCATCAACCAAATTGAAAAAAAACATGGAACAAAGTCAACTCCTCATCAACCAAATTGAATCTCATGCATGGATCTGTATCCTCCAAATGAGATGATTTCCCCATATTCGTTTGGATATTTCTCCTCGTAGTAGCCCCGCCATTCTCATCTCTTCCCTTCCAAAACACCCCCTTCCCTCCACCACCATGTCTCTCTTCTTCGGACCCCACCTTCCTCGCGCTCTGGACATCTAGCACTCGATTCTTACCGATGTGCGGTTCCTCCTTTGACCTCATGGTTCCCTGCTAGTACCTCCCCTCCTCTCTCACACGCCTCATCAATTCACTTTTCACCTTAAACATGTATGCTTTGTAGCCCCTCAGTACTCTTTGATGCTCCCTCCTGTAACCCTGGCATCATTGTTTGTGTTTTCCTTTGTGGACGAGCATCCTAGTCCATGGGAATCCCATATCACCTGTCTTCTCAAGCATGCACATGGTAACTCCTCATCATATATGTGGATTAACCTTCCTCTTCCCTCATATATGCATTCTCATTGCAGTGAAGAGTTTTATGTTTTTGTGCTTCTTCATCCCCTTTTCATTATGTGGAGGAGATCTAAAACCCTTTTTTCATGTCCTTCATGCACTAGTGAGGAGCTACGAGAAAAAATTCGATATTTGAGAGATGTAGTAATAAACTCAGGTGAAAGAATGGATTCACGAATCCAGGAACTCCAAACAGAAAATTAGGAACTCTGGCGTCATAGTGCAAATCTTCAGAACCAGTTGGAGTCAGAGGAACGTAGGCATAAACAAGAGCCTGTGATTTTCCTCTATGGGGTTAACAAAAACATCAAGCATATCATCCTTCTTAGTCAACAACAGGGAAATCCTCTCAGTCGTCCCCAACACCCTACAAATTCAATCGAGTCAATTGATTCACGGCTTCCTTCAACCTTCCATTTAGAAGCTGCCAATGAACAAAATCAGTCTCCTCAAGATCCAACGCTAGCTCCAACAATGCACAACCCAGAAGAAGGAATTTCACCTATAGCAACAATTCAAGCAAATCTCCAGGAAGATGCAGAAGTGTCTCACAATTCCTAACCAGGTTTCTATAGATGGTTATAAAAAAAAATTGTATTTTGTCCTCCTATGTAGCCATTTTTACATGGCATATCAACAGTTCTTTTTGGACCATTTTTAAGTCCTCCATCAGATTGCATCAATTTTCTCCAAAAACTCTCTAGACACAGTCCAAAGAACTATTATATTTTTGCATCTATGTAATGTGCTTCAACACAAAATCTTTTTTAATATAAATCTCCAACCGTTCTTGTTAAAAAAAGAAATGTATAAATATATTAATTATTATTTATTTAAACATTATAATGATGAGTTAATACATTAATAAAATGTATTAATGC
This sequence comes from Picea abies, assembly GCA_900067695.1. Taxonomy (NCBI): domain Eukaryota; kingdom Viridiplantae; phylum Streptophyta; class Pinopsida; order Pinales; family Pinaceae; genus Picea; species Picea abies. The sequence continues at coordinate 19,999 of CBVK0100184246.1, forward strand.
ATGATATATTAATACATTATTAATTTATCATTACTTTATTAATGTACTATTAGCTTATTAATGTATTAATACATTAATATAATAATGTAATACTTTAATGTATTTATGTCAAAATGTATTATTACTAGTTTATTATTCTTGGTCATGCTCAACAATAGTTAACCATAATTAAGGTAATGGTCAATCGTAAGCATAGTTAAGGTCAAACATCGTAAATTTCACTAATAGTCATGGTTAGCCATGGTCATGACCAGCAATGGTTATCTATGGAAAACAATTGTCAACCATAGTCATCCACAGTCTACCATGGTCATTATCAACCTAGGGCAACAATATCAATATATTTATATAAAAAATTAATGTATTAATACTTTAACAATGTATTAATTAATAATGTATAAATATATTAATTATTGTGTCTTTATTTACATTATAATAATGAGTTAATGTTGTTGATGATGATGATGATGATTAACGTCCACTGAGACCGAATTGGTCTACCGGACCTTAAGAGGGTAAGTGATTACTTGTGATTCTTTAGAATTATGTTTCTGTGCTCGAAAAGCATTAATAGAAGCTTTCCAAGATCACCATAGTTTTGTTGAGTTAAGAGGTTAGGAAGGTTGGTAGTGTGACAAATAGTTTGAAAATGA
>CBVK0100184247.1:0-20650 GCA_900067695.1 Picea abies
CCGAGATCTACACTCTTTCCCTACACGACGCTCTTCCGATCTCACTCCCTGGTACAGGGATATTGTGTACTTTATGCAGGAATTAAAGCCCCCTGACGGATTAGGAAAGAGTAGATCCAGAGCTTTGAAGCTCAAAGAGGTCAAATATTGCCTCATTGACTGAGCCTTATACTGGAGAGACCCTCTGGGAATACTATTAAGATGTCTGGACCCGCTGCAAGCCCAGAAGGTAATGTTTGATTTTCATGGCAATCTCTGTGGAGGTCATCATTTTTGGAATACCACAGCTCACAAGATCCTCTGGGATGGGTATTACTGGCCTACTTTGTTCACTGATGTCTGCAGGGAGGTCAGAGCTTGCATCAAATGCCAGAAATTCTCAGGGAAACAACAACTCAAATCTCTGCCATTAAAGCCTGTAGTAGTTTCATCACCTTTTCAGCAGTGGGGATTGGATTTCATCGAAGAGATTCATCTTCCCTCAAGTGGCCAGCACAGATGGATCCTCACTGCGACTGATTATTTCACCAAGTGGATAGAGGTTGTCCCCACCAGGAGCACTTCTCACAAAGTAATCATCAGCTTCTTGGAAGAACTCATAGCCAGATTTGGTTGCCCAAGTAAGGTTGTCACTGACAATGCCGCCCCCTTCAGGTCTGAGCCTCTGGTCAAGTTCTGTGAATAGTTCGGGATTGCACTGGTTCACTCTACTCCACACTGGTTCACTCTACTCCATATTACCCTCAAGGAAACGGACTGGCAGAGTCCTCCAATAAAATCCTGATCAAGCTTATAAAAAAGCTACTGGAGGAAAATCAGAGGGCCTGGGACTCAAAGCTTAAATTCTCTCTCTGGGCTGATCGAGTAGCAACTAAGAAGTCCCTGGGCCTCTCACCTTTCCAACTTGTTTACAGAATAGAGGCCATTTTCCCTACTCAGCTCGCCTTACCTGTGACAAATCTCCTTCAAGACTATGAAGGAGAACCAAACCATGTGCTCAGAAGAATTCATCAGATGGTGGAAGTGCAGTAGGTCAGAGAATAGGTCATGGACAGAGCCTACAATCATCAATAGAAAATCAAGCAGGCTTTTGACAAGAAGAGCAAAAAGAAGGAATTTGAGCAGGGTGATTTGGTGCTCAAATGGGATGCACCCAGGCAGGAAAAGGGAAAACACAGTAAATTTGATGCCCTCTAGTTTGGGCCTTTCAATATCCTTGAAGTATTTTCAAACAACACTTACAGGTTGCAGGATCTGGAAGGCAATGAATCTTTTAGTGGCCCATTCAATGGGCATTTCTTAAAAAAATGTTTTATGTGAGCCTCAGTCGGCTCTTTTTGTTTTGTTTTGTAAATATTGTTTTTGTTTTTGTTTTTCGGACTAATAAATGACTCCATAGCCCAACAACAAAGGCACTAAGTCTGCAAAAGAGTTCTTAGAGCAACACAGGGACGACTCTATCCCCCATGGAGCCAAATGTTAGCGATATTTCTTGCAAGGGGGTTAGGATGTGAAGAAATGGGTTAAAACCCACTTGTCCTAAGTTCGGGTGCTAATGCGCCCATGATTAAATGAAAAGAAATTCTAGACGGCTTGGATTGCGGCGCCCCGATCAACGGCGCAGGTGTGATTCCGGACCCCCCCCCAGCCTTTCTACCTTTAAGAGGAGGGGGGGGGTCTAGAATCCGAGGCCCACCTCTTCGACGGTCCAGATCAGCGCGCCCGGATCAACGGCGATAAAGACCATTCCGGACCCCCCCTTCCTTTCTACCTTTAAGTGGAGGGGGGGGTTCGGAATCGAGCGAGCAGCTTTCAATGGCTCAGATTTCCGCGCTCGGATCAATGGTGCCTAAAAAACCTCATCCTTCCGAGTCACTCTGTGATTAGCCAGCATGGGCCCTCCTCCCGTATTGACACCTTCCAGACCCACCTTTCTTCTGCCACCGTGTGTCACCCATCCACCTTAACTCTTTGTCCCGCATGGTCCACCTTCCTTCTCATTATCCACTTGGCGTTTGCCATGTGTCTCTCTCATTCCACATCTGCCTCCCGCTGAATTGTGCCTGTCACGTCCACTCCCCGGCCCACTCCACTTATCCCCTTTTTCCATGTGCCATCCTCTACCACCATTTTCACATCTCATTGCTCCTTGTTTCACCTCTATCATGCGCCCCGTCCTTCGCTAAAAGGCCTCCATGCTTATCCCTCAAGCCATTCAGTTATTCCAGGTGGCAGCGCGAGAAGCCTTCCATATCCCAAGGTGCTGAGTTGGCCAGATCGTCCTCGATCCCAAGAAAGCAGTTATTGAAACGGTTGGTGGTGGTTAGACATCGTCTCTGCCATAATGGGAAAGCACGACAATGAATTAAAGGTGCGTCGATTCACCGTTGGAACTGTCAAAGAACCAAATTGCATCTGACATAAGCTACACGATCTTTCAGAGGTTGACTATCAGAAAGCCATGCAGACACAAAGCCTTCAATGCAGTGTCTTGATTTTTCTGCTATTGTTGTTCTGAGTATATGAAGGCGTTTTCGCCATTTTTGTATCTATCGATGGTAGAGCTAAGCTCCCGACTGTAAAGTTTCAGTAAACATTCTAGATTTTTGGGTCATGTATCAGTGTTTGAGACTTCTTGGTTTATAACAAATAGTTTTCCTTTTCCATCTATGTTTCATCTCTTGCTAGAGAGTTCATGATCGAAGGCTTCGCATGGATTAACACAGTTATGTTATGGTAAATGATTTATTGTTGCATTTCTGTTTTCTCTGGTTTCCCACATTTGGAAGTAAGAAGATCTTGTTTTCAGATGCCTTCTCTCACAGTCTGTTAGGAGCTTGATGCCTACAATAGGCCTTCACACTCTTCTCATGAAGTCTTCCCCCTACTCACCCTTTATCGCAACTCACTGTTTGAATTTTATCAAGACCTCACTCGTTCATGCATGCCTGGCCTAGTTTTTGAGTTGAGATTATTGTTCTGAGTTTTCTTCTATCTGATCACCCCTTTCAAACAAATCATGACATTAAATTTATGGGCGTTGGGCTCTGCTCCTACAAGCAATCCAGGAATGACTTCCGCCGCCAACATTTCTGGCACCGTTGCCGGGGACGAAGTTGAATATTTTCCCGGGATTGAACGACAAAGATCAACTGATTCTGAGGTGAATCAGATATCAGGACTTGAAGATTGCTACTGTGCACCTGGTGACTCCATTGTGACGACTCCGCTAGGAAGAACCTGTTCTATCAACTGTGGCTTCGAGAGGCAGACATACGAGGTCTAATCCGCACTTGCCTTTAGCTACACTAGAAGTTGACGCGGAAGCAGTGCGCAGAAAGGGAAAGAGCTCATCAAAAGAATTTTTCGTCACTGAAACAGGTAATACGCCCTCCCCTTCTGTAAGAACTTCATTTTCTTGTGCTCAGCTTCCTAGTCATCCTTCCTCTGAGGTTTCCCATTTTCTGAACTTTGGGAGTGTTCCTGCTGAGTTTTCTCCTCCTGGTCCGGTATCAGAAGGAGAGATCCTTGTCACTCCCCCCTCCCTGGAGGTCTTGCCTCATCACAGACCTCGATCTTCTGAAGGTTTCACCACCCCTCCTTTCATTACTACCACTGCACAGAGAGAAGCATCTGCATACTTAGGTCCTTTGGATTTCTCTCTGTTTTCCCCATTGTCTCCTCCAAGAATCTTTGTTCCGACATCTCCCGTTCATACTCCTTCTCCTCTGAGTTCTCCTCTACCTAATATCCCCATGGCTGGTGCTAATCCCCCTCTGAACAGAATGGATACTGTAGTTGTTACCAGATATGCTCCTTTGATTCTACCTCATCCTTTGAACCCCCTCCCCGCTGGAGACTATTTGAAATACATGCCCAAGTTCAATGGGGAGGGAGATGTAACTACTGAAGAGCACTTGGCTTCTTTTTACAGTTATGCAGACAACTTAAATATTGAAAGTGAAGATGTCTGGATGAGAGTTTTAATCCAGAGCCTCGATGGAGAGGTGAGGAAATGGTTCCGAGGACTGGCCCCTGGATCTATTGCTGGCATTGAAGCCTTGGACAATGTTTTCCTGAGGCAGTGGGGAGACAGAAAAGATTATATGTATTACATGACAGAGTTTGGGTCTATGAGGAAGATGGAAGGGGAGTCTATCTCAGACTTCTCCAAAAGATTTAATAAGATGTACAACAAGATTCCTACAGAGATTCAACCCTCAGAGGCCTCAGCTCAAATTTCCTATACTGGCGCATTTGACCCTAATTTCTGTCTCATGTTAAGAGAAAGAAGAGCCACCTCTTTAGCTTAGATGCAAGATGCAGCTATAGAAGTGCAATCCAACATATTTGCAGCTGACAGACTGAGAAACCAGGATGACACAGACAGAATAAAGGAAAAGTCGGAAGCCTCAACTTTCGGCCCATCACTATCCCACCCTCAAGTAAATGAGCTGACTTGAGTTATGAACCTCCTTAAAGAAGAGGTGGAAATATTGAAGGTGGAGCGGAAACAAATGAACAAGGGCCCTCAGAGCATCGAGAACAGGGCTGGTTTTAGAAGGCCAAATAATTTCTCTCCTCCAACTATGCACAGAGAAAAAGAAAGAGACAGAGATGACCAAAAAGTTCAGGCTCCCTTCCAGAAAAATTTTGTGGTTGATGAAGAACAAGGGGAAGCAGACGAGCCTGAGCCAAAAATCCATAGTTTAGAGGTCACTCCCCCTTTCCCTCATTTGACGCAATCAACATATGAAGAGTCTCTCATGGATAGTCAGCTGAACAAATTGAGCAAGGGAGACAAAGCTAGCGATGGTCGAGGCAGGTATGACTTGAGGTCTGACAAACGGGCAGCAGCACCTGATGTTCCTGATCCATCTACTAGAGCAGAGAGGCCTGCTAATGAGATAGTAGATGCTTACAAAGGTAAGAAGGCCCAACCCCTCTCTCCCATTGTCCATAATCATGTTCCTAAAATTAGAGAAGTTCCAAAGCTTACATCTTCCTTTAATTTCGAACATGAGATTCAAAAGATCAGAATTCCCGTGCCACTCACTGAGTTAATTAAACATGGGGAATTCAAAAAACACTTCTCTGAGCTACTGAAGTCTGAAGCCTCATATCCTCTCACAAACTCCATAAACCTCCAAGATGAAAGGCCTGTAGTTGTCCTAGGTCCCATGGTAGANATTCATCCCCTCCCTTCTACACATCCTTGAACATACATGATAAAGTGTTGCATAATTGCCTTATGGATTCAGGGGCCTACCACAACCTCAATCCCAAAGCCATCATGGAATAATTAGGATTGGAAGTCACCCGAACCTATCATGACCTGTATTCTTTTGACTCCAGGAGGGTTCAATGTTTGGGAGTGATCAAGGACCTGGTAGTCTCTCTATTTCAGCTGCCCATGAAGATTATGGTCATGGATATTGTGGTAGCTGATGTCCCCCCTAAGTTTGGCATGATGTTGTCAATATCCTAGATAAAGAGACTAGGGGGAACCTTGCAGATGGACCTCACATATGCCACCATCCCAGTTTTTTGGGGGGAACATAGGAGATTATACAGAGAAGCCCAGCTAGCCTACATTGTCAGTGATGAAGCCAACCCTATCAATCATCCCATCTATGCTTTGGACACTGATCTAGGCTCCAGTTTACTACAACTCACCAACACCCCTGAGGCCCCTTTACAGATCAGAAAGTATCCCATTCTTAATCAAGAGACACCCCCTCTACCTACCTCTATTTGGAAAATGTTCTTTGATGGAGCTTCCTCCAGTATGGGTGTGGGCGCCGGAGTGGTATTCATATCACCTTGTTGAGAGACCATATCTTTGTCATACAAGCTAGAATTCGAAGTCACCAACAATGTGGCAGAGTATGAGGCTCTGGTTCTGGGATTAAGAGCTGCCAAGGAAATGGGAATTAAAGAGATGGTTGTGTTTGGAGATGCAGAGTTGATCGTGCAGCAGGTAAAAAACATTTATCAAGCCAAGAATCCTCGACTCAAGAATTACAGGAGAGAGGTATGGGACCTAGTTGATAATTCCTTCTTGGCTTTTAACATTTCCTACATTCCAAGGGAGGAAAATGCCGCAGCCGATTGTTTAGCTTTCATAGCTAGTGTGCTCGAGGTTCCTGCGTTGCCCACTGATGAGTCCGATGTTGAGATAAAGTACAGACCCTCTGTACCCGACAATGTCAAGCATTGGAAGGTATTTGAGGATGATCAGGAGATTGAAAAATTTCTCCAGTCCATTGATGAATTTTCTGCATTGCACATAGATGAGGAGCCTGACACTGCAGAAGAGCTTGACCATCACCCCGGGGAATTTGTGAATAGAATTGCTGATCACTAGATCATTCAGCTACCGAGCAATCACATCCCAAAAGGTCTAATCCCATTAGAAAGATTGTTCGACGGGAATGATGTGGCAGTAGGGGGTAAGGTTTCAAGTGATGATGATGACACAGCTGAGTGCAACATAGGAACACCTGAAGAGCCTAAGTTTGTCAAGTTGTCGAGAAGTTTGACCGAGGGTCAGAGGGCCGAATATACCAAGTTGCTGAAACAGTTTGCTGATGTGTTTGCATGGACCTACGAAGATCTCAAGACAGATGACACATCAGTCATTGAGCACAAGATCCCGCTGAAAGAGGAGGCTAAACGATTTAAGCAGAAGCTGAGACAGATAAATCCCTTGCTGCTACCTATCATGGAGAAAGAGGTTAAAAAGCTGTTGGATGCCCAGATCATTGTCCCCTTGAGATATTCTGAGTGGGTGGCCAATTTGGTCTCGGTGAGAAAGAAGAGCGGGGAAATCAGACTCTGCATCGATTTCAGGAACCTGAATAGAAGCTACAAGAAGGACAATTATCCCCTACCCAACATGGAACACATTCTGCAGAGGGTAACTGGTGCATCAAGGATATCCATGATTGATGGTTTCTCTGGATACAATCAGATATCAGTCATGCCTAAGGATAGAGAAAAAACAGCCTTCACCACAACTTGGGGCACATTCATGTATGCCAAAATGCCTTTTCGGCTGATGAACGCAGGAGCAACATTTCAGCGAGCCATGGACATAGCCTTCGTCGGGGAAAAGGACCAGATTGTGGTGATATATCTAGATGGCATCACAGTCTTCTTTAAGACCGATAAAGAGCACCACTGCCACCTAAAAAGAGTTTTCCTGAAGTGTCGGAGGTATGGCCTATCTTTAAACCCCAAGAAATCATTGTTTTCTATGCAAGAGGGAAAAATATTAGGCCATATAGTATCAGCAGAGGGAGTGAGAATTGATCCTGACAGGGTAGAATCTCTTCAGACCCTGTCACTTCCCAGGTCTAAGAAAGAAGTCCAAGCCTTTTTAGGAAAGATAAATTTTCTGAGGAGATTTGTTTCAAATTTTGCTGAGCTGGTGAAACACATCACAGTCATGCTCAGAAAGGGAAATGAAGTGAAATGGACTGCTGAACCCAGGGAGAGTCTTTTGTCCAAATAAAGAAGGCATTGACTGAGGCTCCTGTGCTAATCAGTCCAGATTATTCCAAAGATTTTTTGATATTTTCTTTCGCTTCCTGTGACACAGTAGCTACAGTTTTGTTGCAGAAAAATGATCAAGGATGAGAACAGCCTGTTGCTTTCTTTAGCAATTTACTGAGAGATGCAGAGCTCCAGTACGTGATCATGGAGAATCAGGCTTATGCCTTGGTGAAAGCTCTCAAAGATTTCAGAGTCTATGTCTTGCATTCAAAGATCATTGCGTATGTCCCTTCATCTTTTGTGAAGGACATCCTCATACATCCTGACATATACGGAAGAAGAGGTAAATGGATCGCCAAGATCCTAGAGTTTGATCTGGAGATTAAGCCCACCAAGCTGATAAAAGGGAAAGGTTTGGCCAAGTTGTTGGCTGAATCAAATTGCAGAGCCTTGGGAATCAATTTCATCAATGAGGAAGCTGAGTCATCCAACAGTAATTCCCAGATCACCATACCACTAGCGGCGTATCCCTGGTACAGGGATATCATGTACTTTCTGCAGGAATTAAAGCCCCCTTATGGATTAGGAAAGAGTAGAGCCAGAGATTTGAAGCTCAAAGTGGTCAAATATTGCCTCATTGACCGAGCCTTATACTAGAGAGACCCTCTGGGAATACTATTAAGATGTCTAGACCCGCTGCAAGGCCAGAAGGTAATGTTTGATTTTCATGGCAGTCTCTGTGGAGGTCATCATTTTTGGAAGACCACAGCTCACAAGATACTTCGGGCTAGGTATTACTGGCCTACTTTGTTCACTGATGTTTGCAGGGAGGTCAGAGCTTGCATCAAATGCCAAAAATTCTCAGGGAAACAGCAACTCAAATCTCTGCCATTAAAGCCTGTAGTAGTTTCGGCACCTTTTCAGCAGTGGGGATTGGATTTCATCGAAGAGATTCATCCTCCCTCAAGTGGCCAGCACAGATGGATCCTCACTGTGACTGATTATTTCACCAAGTGGATAGAGGCTGTCCCTACCAGGAGCACTTCTCACAAAGTAATCATCAGCTTCTTGGAAGACCTCATAGCCAGATTTGGCTGCCCAAGTAAGGTTTTCACTGACAATGCCGCCCCCTTCAGGTCTGAGCCTCTAGTCAAGTTCTGTGAATAGTTCGGGATTACACTGGTTCACTCTACTCCATATTACCCTCAAGGAAACGGACTGGCAGAGTCCTCCAATAAAAGCTTGATCAAGCTTATCAAAAAGCTACTGGAGGACAATCAGAGGGCCTGGGACTCAAAGATTAAATTCCCTCTCTGGGATGATCGAGTAGCAACCAAGAAGTACCTGGGCCTCTCACCTTTCCAACTTGTTTACGGAATAGAGGTCGTTTTCCCTACTCATCTCGCCTTACCTGTGGCAAATCTCCTTCAAGACTACGAAGGAGAACCAAACCATGTGCTCAGAAGAATTCATCAGATGGTGGAAGTGTAGCAGGTCAGAGAACAGGTCATGGATAGAGCCTACAATCATCAGTAGAAAATCAAGCAGGCTTTCGACAAGAAGAGCAAAAAGAAGGAATTTGAGCAGGGTGATCTGGTGCTCAAATTTGATGCACCCAGGCAGGAAAAGGGCAAACACAGTAAATTTGATGCCCTCTGGTTCGGGCCTTTCAATATCCTTGAAGTATTTTCAAACAACACTTACAGGTTGCAGGATCTGGAAGGCAATGAAGCTTTTAGTGGCCCAGTCAATGGGCATTTCTTAAAAAAATGTTTTTTGTGAGCCTCAGTTGGCTCTTTTTGTTTTGTTTTGTAAATATTGTTTATGTTTTTGTTTTTCAGACTAATAAATCACTCCATAGCCCAACAGCAAAGGAACTAAGTCTGCAAAAGAGTTCTTAGAGCATCACAGGGATGACTCTATCCCCCATGGAGCCAAATGTTAGAGATATTTCTTGCAAGGGGGTTAGAATGTGAAGAAATGGGTTAAAACCCACTTGTCCTAAGTTCGGGTGCTAATGCGCCTATGATTAAATGAAAAGCAAGTCTAGACGGCTTGGATTGCGACGCTCGGATCAACGGCGTAGGTGCGATTCCAAACCGCCCCCGCCTTTCTACCTTTAAGCGGAGGGGGGGGGGTCCGGAATCCGGGGCGCACCGCTTCGACGGTCCAGATCAGCATGCCCGGATCAACAGCGATAAAGACCATTCCAGACCCCCCCTACCTTTCTAACTTTAAGCGAAGGGGGGGGGGTCCGGAATCGAGCGAGCAGCTTCCGACAGCTCAGATTACCATGCCCGGATCAATGGCGCCTAGACAACCCCGTCCTTCCCAGTCACTCTGTAATTAGCCAGCATGGGCCCTCCTCCCGTCTTGTCACCTTCCAGACCCACCTTTCTTCTGCCACCGCGTGTCACCCATCCGCCTTAACTCTTTGTTCCGCATGGTCCACCTTCTTTCTCATTATCCACTTGGCGTTTTCCATGTGTCTCTCTCGTTCCACATCTGCCTCCCGCTGAATTGTGCCTGTCACGTCCACTCCCCGGCCCACTCTGCTTATCCCCTTTTGCCATGTGCCATCCTCTGCCACCGTTTTCACATCTCATTGCTCCTTGTTTCACCTCTATCATGCACCCCGTCCTTCGCTTAAAGGCATCCATGCTTATCCCTCAAGCCATTTAGTTATTCCAGGTGGCAGCGCGAGAATCCTTCCATATCCCAAGGTGCTGAGTTGGCCAGATCATCCTTGATCCCAAGAAAGTAGTTATTGAAGAGGTTGGTGGTGGTTAGACATCGTCTCCACCATAATGGGAAAGCACGACAATGAATTAAAGGCACATCGATTCACCGTTGGAACTGTCAAAGAACCATATTGCATCTGATATAAGCTGCACGATCTTTCAGAGGTTGACTGTTAGAAAGCCATGCAAATGCAAAGCCTTCAATGCAGTGTCTTGATTTTGCTGCTATTGTTGTTCTCAGTATATGAAGGCGTTTTCACCATTTTTGTATCTATCGATGGTAGAGTTAAGCTCCCAACTGTCAGTAAACATTCTATCTTTCTGGGTCATGTATCAGTGTTTGAGACTTCTTTGTTTATAACAAACAATTTTCCTTTTCCATCTATGTTTCATCTCTTGCTGGAGAGTTCATGATCGAAGGCTTCGCATGGATTAACATAGTTATGTTATGGTAAATGATTTATTGTTGTATTTCTGTTTTCTCTAGTTTCCGACATTTGGAAGTAAGAAGATCTTGTTTTCAGATGCCTTCTCTCACAGTCTGTTAGGAGCTTGATGCCTACAACAGGCCTTCACACTCTTCTCATGAAGTCTTCCCCCTACTCACCCTTTATTGCAACTCATTGTTTGAAGTTTATCAAGACCTCACTCGTTCATGCATGCCTGGCCTAGTTTCTGAGTTGAGACGACTGTTCTGAGTTTGCTTCCATTTGATCACCCCTTTCAAACAAATCATGACATTAAATTGACGGGCGTCAGGCTCTTCTCCTGCAAGCAATCCAGGAGTGACTTCCGTTGCCAACAGCTTCCACATTTTCTTCTCCTCTTAAGTTCTCTCTAGGGAAATGGCAAGGGTTTGCAATGGAGGAAAAAGAAATTCTGGCTCAAACTCACAATGTGGTTGAAAAATATTGGGGCAAAGGGGGAATATTGAAATGGGCATATTTTCTATGCTCTTGTGCTTTTCTTTGAAATGGGAACCCAACACCTTCTTTTATAGGCCAAAAATCTAGGTATTCGGTTGGGTGACCGGCTATAGGCGGTCAAAATATTAGTAACGGCCCAAAAGGCTGTATCCCTTTGCAATTTTTATTTTTTTCTCTTTTTGTTAGTGTACGCAGGTTGTAATGGTGCAAAATGCGTGTGTAAGCAGGAAGTAGTGGTGCAGGGCATGTACATCTTCAAGAAAATGGTTTTTTAGAAGAGTTGTTCAATGATGGATTGGAAAAGATAGCAAGTAAGATGGCCTGATACCAGGTATGCATGTCTAGTGCAAATTAGGGTTATAAAAGATGGCCCCTAATGTGTGAGGTCAGAAGAGCATCTGATGGCCGAAATAAATTACAAATATTCACCAACGTACGAAGCGAGTGAGCCCAGAGACCAGAGTTTAGGAGGTGCCATCTGCAAAATAATAATTTATCTCACTGAGGTGGGCGTACCCATGCTCAAGATGAAATAAAATCATGGCTGCCAATCAAATACACTACAGATCCATGTCATATAACTATATAAAGCGTAGCCACAAGAAATACATAGTGGATCTACATCTCAAAATCAAAAGATATACATGTATAGTATCCATATTTAAGAAGCTAATGACACTCGATGGTTGGAGATGAGGCCTTTAGAGCTTGACAAACAACTTCAAGATCTTCAAAACTCGGGTAGGAGTGCAATATCAGTGTACAACTTCACTACCTAGAGGTCTTCGATGAATTGTCCAAAACAGACAAGAGGATCTTGGTGATCAGGTAAAGAACTTCATTGTTTTTGAACAAGGACTTGATTGGTCTTTTGGGGTGGTTGGGCATGAGGACAAGAGACAAACTGCAGAAGAGATGACTCAAGCTTAGTAAAACTTCCCCTAGACAAAATCATGAAAAATGATGAGACTCAGGCAGCATGGCATTGACATAAGTTCACAATGTAGGAGGCAACACAAACTCTCCATATGTTTAGAAGGATAGTCAAATGGAGGAGGAAACATCTCTATGTAGTAAGAACAGCTTCCTAAGGTCATATTAAATCCTATATCTTGACGAAAAAAATGGAAGGATGTTCTTTGTCTAGGGGTGAATCATCGTGCTTTCAATAAAAAGAAAATAATTTTCCCTTCCTCTTTTTGGGTATATTTGATTTTTTTGTCTTTTTCAATAATTTTGGAAAGCTTGAAAAAGAATAAAAGAATTCTACATTACAAAGCAGGAACGAATGTCATAGACATACTATTTCCAAGCACAAGGAACACATTGATTCTTAGAAAAAGGAGACATATGCAGGAAAAGGACACTTGGGAAAAATCCTCCCTGGGTCAAGGTGTCAAGACGTAGAGGCAAAGTGCTACAACGCTTGCGTATAAGGTATGCTCATATGGTTCAGTTGAGTGGAGCCGGCATTAAGAAAAATATGAAGGAATGAAAATGTGATTAATAAGACACATGTTGGCCCTGGGTTATGAAAGGAAGCGAAGAACGAGGAAGAAAAGGGAAAAAGTGAGCTTCGCAGGAGACACAGTGACTGTCACTGGGTCAAAGCGAGAAAAAGAACATAAAAGATGGAGAAAAGTGTAGAAAAGAAAGTTGTTGTATGAGGAGATCGAGGATGACAGATCAACAAAGGAGAGAGATTGAGGAATACTCAGAAAGTGGGAAAATCCACCGATGGATGCTTTGGAACACCGCGTGAAAAGGAAGGAAAGACAGGCTGGAGAAGCCCGAAAAAAAAGGGTCAAGTTGACCTAGGGTTTTAGACACCTAGGGTTTTTGTATTTAGGGTTTTGGCACCTAGGTTTTTGCCTAAGGATGTTGGTGAGGTATTGTAATGTATAAATATAGGTCAAGAGGACCTGGGCTGCGAGGGTCATTGAGTATTGGTATGATATTGTTGTTGATCTAGCTCTATTATTGTGTGATAGATTATCATATTGGGGAAGAGAAGTGTTGAGGGAGAGAGCCTTATAGTATTGTAAGATCTTTAGCTGTGTGCAAAGATCAAGTCCTACAGCTAGGTGCATAGGAAGGGGAGAGAAAGAGAGAAGAAAGAAGATCTGCTAGTTGAGAGCGCAGACAAGAATTGTATGCTTTCCCTTAATAAATCATAAGCACAGTTCTGTGGATGTAGCCCTAGAGAGAGGGTGAACCACGTATACCCTATGTTTTGGATGTGTGATTGATGCTTTGATCTCTATTGTTGTTGTATTATTGTTTGCATTGTTGTGTTAGATCATATCTATAGTTGTGAAGGAAGGATCTAGCTAGTTTATGATAGATGCATATTATGTTGTTGTTGCAATAAGAACCACTTGATATTCCCCTGGTTGTAGACATCTCTGTCCTGCAACCCCCTCATAGCTGCTTCGGGTGAGACTGCATCTAATTCGCAAGTGCTACTGAAAGGGCCAATAGCTAGGGCTTGTTGGTGTGCTCTTGGAGCTGAACCTTGGGTGTGCCCCTGTGCCAACAAATGGTTTCGTTACCGGGACATGAATATTTTTAAGGGAATGTCAAGGTGGTTCCCATCGAAGAAATAGATTCAGAAGTGGGTAGAGGATCAAGAGAAGGACTTCGCTAAATCCCAGAACAAGAACCCTAAAATAAACACTGAATATTGGCTACAAAGATACATCTTCACCGACATTCACGATATCTTCTTTGGAAGAATCCATCAGGAGCTACAAGAGTGGTTGGCTAGGTTAGCTGACACATAGTTTGAAATCAGATCTATACCCCCTATGGTTTGGACACTAGCATTGATCCAGAAGGTCAAGAGAGTTGACAATGATGTATCCAGAGCAGTAGATCACTGGTTGGATAGTACCATCAGAGGATATATCACTGAGTTTGTTGTTGACAGAAATTTTTTTTATAGTCAAGCCGAGAGATAATTTTTCAAGGGACCCAGAGGAAAATTTTTGAACTTCATGAAGCTAAGAATCAAGATTCTATTGCAGGAAAACCACATCTTGAAGATACAATAGATTGATCGGACTTGAAAATGCTAATGTTCAAGGTCTCGGACAGCGACAATGACATAGATGTAGGACATACACGTAGTGGGAAAGTATTCTGCAGAGTTCACCTTGAGAATTTGTTTAAGCAAAAATATGGTGAAGAAGGTTTCTACAGTGGAGAAGAGGTAGATCTAACTGACGAAGAGCATCTAGATCCCACTAGAACAGAAGAAGGGGAAGTTGAAGAACTGCGCCAAAGTGAGCCAGAAATCTGAGGAACTGCGTGAACTACTGAAGTAAGAAACGTTAATCCTCCTGTTGTCTCAACAATACCTAGCAATCAGAATAGTCAGAACCACCATTGTTTTCAGAGTACTATTACCAGTATCCCAACATCTACTCAGACAAGAACCCTAGTTAGCTTTATGGAAGATGAAATGAGACTCCCTATCTTTAGAGGAGATGGATCTAAAGATCCAGATCAACATTGGTTTTTGTGTGAGGCCGTATGGAATATTAAAAGTATCATTGATGAAGCCATCAAGAGAACCCAGTTCAACACTATGCTAAGGGACCGCACACTGAGATGGTACATGAAACTTGTCCAAGGAATGGCAGAACCTAAGCCCCTGAATGAGATCAAGAATGTGTTGATTACATAGTTTAAGAAACCTAAGTCGGAGTCACAATGTATTACGGAACTAAAAGAAATTAAACAAAAGGTAGCAGAACCTGTTTGGGAGTTCAACCAGAGATTCGAGACCCTAACAGGCCGACTAACTTTCCAGATCCCTGATGAAAAAAACAAAGAGTGGTTCATCACTATGCTATTACCACACATAATAATCCCTTTGATGCAACAAAAGATTGCATCTCAGGAATAGGCTTTGGAGATTGCCATGAAGCTCGAATCAACACCGATGGGAGAATCTAGCTTAGGCATTAGCCAGATCATGAGCCAACTAACTAGTTTGTATTTACAGGTCGAGGATATGAAGAAAGATAAGGGAAAAGACAAAAGGGAAGATATATGGTGTGTTAGATGCAGATCTGAAGGCCATGATAAGGAACACTTCCCTTTATTTCATGAATACTTGGCATCAGGAGCATCGAGCCCCTTAAATAAAGTTAACCTACCATGGTGTGAGGTATGCAGAAATAAGCATCACCCAGGTGAATGATATTACATACAGAAGTATGTCCAGACACCCACAAACTTTTATTGTACATTTTGTAAACCAGTGGGGCATGATGATTGGGATTGTATAGCTTATGATCTCATGCATGAAAGGTCGAGAGACATATACAATATTCAAGGCAAAGTACAACAAGAGGGAAACACTTTGTAGTACAACTCTCCAGGGAGAGGAAATTTTACCCCTCACAGTGGCTATAGAGGATGAGAAGGAGGAGGAAGTATGGGTCGAGGCCGAGGACAAATAATCTGTTACAACTGCATGCATCCAAGCCATTTATCAAGGGATTTTCAAAATCCCTGCACAACCTGTAGTTACTGTAACTCCTTTGAGCATGTCATAGAATAATGCCCTATGATGTTGGCTAAACTTCAGGGAAAACGAGGACCCCAACAGAACCCACAAGTACAACTGATATATGTTGAACCTCGCGGAGCAGAACCTAGAGACATTATTACTCGAGGAGGTACTGCTACAGGAGAAGACAGAGCAACCCAAGGAAGGACTGAAAATGACCACAGAATTAGGAAAGCTATAGAAAAGACCCCGATGTTCAATGCTAAGAAAGAAAGGTAGATATTCAAGGATGCAAGGAAAGAGTTCAAAGGAGATCAAGGATCTTTATCAAAGAGACAACTAGAAATCAAAGAATATTGTATGCCTCAGGCATTTGATCCATCTACATCACCAACATAAGAGAAAGAGGTAAGAAAACTCATGGAATTCCTGCACACTTGTGTTAAGTTGATTCAAGATAAAGGCACTGTACAAGAATTACAAGATTTAATCAAGCAGCATGAACTAGGAAAAATAAATCCCTTGTTGAATAGAGCAGTGCACCAAATTGGAAAAAGGAGAAGGACAAATAAATAATTACACTTGAATTCTCAGATAGGAGAGTATGAGATAGACTATGTGGTCCTTGACTTAGGGTAAGAAGTCAATGTCATGACGAAGCAGATGTGGGCATTGATGGGAAAACCCAAGCTGAGATATTCCTCTATCAGGCTTTGCATGGCTAACCAACAAGTTGTCATCCCATTTGGACAATTAGAGAATGTCCTAGTGGACATCGATGGGGTAAGAAACTTTGTAGATTTTGAGGTAATTGAAATTGTTGATGATAGATGCCCTTACCTTGCGTTGTTAGGAATTTATTGGGCCTTTGACAATTCCACTATTGTTGATTTAAAGAAAAGACGCATGACTGTTATAAACCTAATTTGCTCCAGACATGCTTACCTGGCATCAGGCCATCTCAGATTCCTTCTTTGCCAAAACACTATTGAACAACTCTTCTTAAAAACCTCTTTTATAAAGGCCCACACACCCTACTCTATTACTGCATACGTGTACACGCTAGCTGACCTAAAATAGCTTGCGTGTACCTACAAAAGCATGAAAAAAGGAAAGTTGTCGACGAAACACACAACTTTGGGTGAGTTAACTAAACCTTCCAACCATGTATGGCTGAGGGTTCGACCAAATACCTAGCTTCTTCTAGCCTATAAAAGAAGGTTTAAGGGTCCCATTTGGAAGATGAGAATCATAGTAAAGAAACTATACCCATTTTCACATTTCCTTTGTCCCAACCCTTTAGCCATCCTTGTGCAAGGAGAGATACAGAGAAAAGAAGTTGGAGGAAAGTCAAAGAGGAGCCCAGGACCAGGTTCGCAGAGCAGTGGCCCGCTTTGTCATTGTAAGTTGAATTGTTAAAGTTGATAATAAAGAAGTATTTTTCCCATCCCACCATATGAGGTGTTCATAGTTTATTGCATACATATTTGAATCTCTAACACATTAATCTGTAGATCAAATGTATGTAGAGTTTGTTGTGTATCTTGTGTGAATGTAGGTCAACCTTGGAGGAGAGCTGCAGTAAAGGAGCGATCAAGTGTGAAGAAGGATCAATATCAAACGTTCGGAATAAGGTATGCTCACTTAACTACATATTTTCTTAAGAACAATGTGGATTAGGTCCGGGACGACAGTAGAAAGTAGGATCCTTTAGTTCTTTTCTGCATGCATAATTTAACCCTAAATGCTAGTCCATAGAGGGATTTCCCACTCACAACATAATTGGTGACCATACTGGGGAAATATCTAGCGTTTCTGGGAATATTTTTTGGGTATTTTAAAAACTAGTTTCATTTCCTGTTTTTGAAGTTTCTGCAAAAGTCTGAGCTAACAGAGATTCTGGTCTTCCATACCAGTTATCTCTATTTCTTTGCTTGACTGTATTTTTTTTTCGAGACCCACAGAGGTACACCCGGCCTATATAAGGTCCGCATGCATGTACCCACACCCTACATTTTCACAACCCACATGTATACGCTAGATGAGGAAGTGTCAGTAGAGTGTATGATTCTAGAATTTTTTTTTATTTTTATTAAAAGAGGCAGCCATCCTCTTCCCTGTTAGAATTAGTCCTTCTCAGGGGTTTTCTGGAACTCTTTCTAGTCTTGTTGTTTGCAGTCTATAGCTTAGGTTTCACCTAAAATTGTTTTGTTCTATGAAGTTTCCCTTGAATTGTTTTCTTTTTTCTGTTAAAGTAAGTGTCTGAGTCTTCAAGAGATCCTGGTTCTCAGTATTAGTGGTCTCTGCCTGGGCTGGATTGCTTGTCTTTTTATTTTCCTCAGAGTTTCAAAGATACACGCGGCTTGTATAAGGCCAGCATGCGTGTACACGCTCTTTGACTTTACACAGCTTGTGTGCACACGCTTGCTGTTGAACTGTCAGCGGTATGCTTGTGGAGGAAATTTTTGTTAAAGGTGGGGTAGTCATCCTTTCCTTTGAAAAGAGTCATACCTCTCAGGTTTTTGGATCTCTTTCATAGTAGTCAGTAACTTAGGTTTGATCACAACAATAACTTTCTTTTTCAGTTACAAGTTTTCCTCAAAATTTTCTTTTATAGGGTTTTTAGACAAGTGTGAGAGTCCAATTTCAAGTTGCTTGTGTGTGATTTTTAAAGTGACTCTTTGCGATCTACGCTTAGGCTAGAAGTTTTTCTTGGTTTTGACTTGTTGGTATTTTTCCTTTTTGCTTTGTAAGCATTCAAATAAAAAAAAAAATCTTTTATTTCTTTGTTTGAGTGAAAAGTGTTGTTTTCCATTAGTAACCAGGGAAAAGTTTTTGCTTTCATAAGTTCTTGGAAGTTTACTTAGATCATAAGCAACTCGTAGTCGAGTGAAATCCTTCTTTGAGTTTGTTGTTCAAAGATCTTAGAAAAAATTTTAAGTTTGAAAAGTTGTTTAGGATTTGAGTTAAGTGAAGGTATTTTGTTTCCAACTTTCTGTTTATTTTTGCTTTCGTCTTTCAAACATCACTAGTTTCACTTTCATAACTTTTGAATTAAGACAATCCGTAAAATTAATGCTAAATCTAAAATTCATTAGACTTTTTATGTTTGTAGGGTCAATCAACAAGTTTAGGATTAGGACCTTGAATTAGGTTGGAGAGGAAACTCTTCAAGGCCATTAAAATCAAACATTGGAGTCTAAGTTAGGGAGTGTCAAAGTCCAGTATCATGAAAGTTATCTGAGACCCCCTTCTAACACAGGGGATAAACATGAGGTCGCATGCGGAAAGGTAGTGGAGATAGCCCCTCCAAAGCTGGACCAATCATAGTGGAGAACACATATAGAGGGCTTGTCCTGGGATTCCGGCGATTTCATTTGCCACGAACTTCGTGGGTCTCGAATCCATTCGAGGTCCTCAGTTGTCTTCCAGACCACTTGCTCTCGATACCCTTGACAGGTTTTGGGCTCAATACCCTACTCATTGTGGTCTACCAGACTTTTGACTATACCCACCTGGTGACTGTTCGTGCGCTGGAAACCTAGTTGCCTATCTTTTTAGAGACATACACACGTGATTGCTTGGGTATACCATGGTACCTAGGATAGACATCGGGCCATGCTTTGCAGAGTATACCCAGAGGGTGCTTCCATGTTCGAGTTGCACTTGCACTGGTAAGTTTCTCTAGTGTTGGTTGTTGTAACTGTTCTTCCAATTAGTTTAGTGTTTGCTTTTCATATCTTGTAGGGACTTTTTTAGTGTGTGTTATTTTTGAATGAATAGAAATCCCTAGGGTGTCTTTGATCTTCTCACACAGTGGAGGATCATGAGCTTTTCCAGTCATGAAGGCTTCTGGGCCTGTCGCTAGTTACACTAGAGCCACTCGTACGACCACTAAGGCAAATGCTAGACCAACAAGGGTCTTTTGAAGCGATCGGGTCACAAGAAATTGTGCCTGACCAACATTCGGAGGAATCGACCGTTTTAGACCTTGGAGTGAAATCTCTTGGTCTAGTTGAAACCTCAACCACTGATCTTTTGGCACCCATCTTCATACCAATTCATCCTTACAAGTGCCAGACAGTGTCACACGCAACAATGGAAACAAATGTTGTTACTCCT
Organism: Picea abies; assembly: GCA_900067695.1. Classification (NCBI taxonomy): domain Eukaryota; kingdom Viridiplantae; phylum Streptophyta; class Pinopsida; order Pinales; family Pinaceae; genus Picea; species Picea abies. The sequence continues at coordinate 19,806 of CBVK0100184247.1, forward strand.
TCTAGGAATTCTTCAATTCCCACTATGGTTGTCACCATAGGATATTTTACACCTCCTAACCCACTGTCACCAGTCTGAGTCACCATGGTCTCGACCACCTCTACCTCACACAGTGCTCTGATCTCGTCTATGACGACATCCACAACCCCTTTCACACCAAGTGCAACAGGCCCTCCATTCTCATATAGGATGCCTAGCTCAGGTACAAGTCATGTACTTTCCCACTCCACTTCACAGACTTTAGGTCTGGGGGCAGGGAGCTCTAATGCTCCTCTACAAGGCCACATGGGGGGAACTTCTTCTCCTTTTAATTCTTTCCCTTACGGGGGAGTTCATATACCTCCTTCATCCCCTTCGCTCGGTGGCACACAACAACCATCCGACGGGCCACCTGCACACCATAGTTTATTTGGAGCGGGGAGTCAAGGACCACCTTCACATAATATGCTGGTAGGTTTGACACCATTTCCAATGTTTGATGCATTTGGTAACAACCCCTTCTCATCATCTACTTTCCCAACTGGGGGCAATCCCAGTTTTGGACAACTTATTCCTATGCATGGTACTATTCTTGCATAGGGGGCACACCCAAGAAATTCTTCCACATCAGGGCCTTGGAATTCTTGACAGGGATCTGTTCCCTCATCAGGAATGATGATATGGGGCAATTATTTTCACAATCAATGGAACCCAAAACAAGGTACTATGCCTATCCCCATAGGATTGACATGGGACAACTGTTACACATTATTTTCGTCATCCCTATGATCGTTAATGATGTAAACCTATCTATTTCCTTTAGAGGGGTCACAGTGGCCTGAGTTCCTGAAGAGAGAAGGAAGAAG
>CBVK0100184248.1:0-17326 GCA_900067695.1 Picea abies
ATAATATTGTTAAACTCATGCATTTTTTTAAAAATGGTTACTTGTGGATGCTAAATTTGTCCTATTTAAATGCAAAGGGGAAATATCAAATTCCGGTGCTCAATAAAATGTGTAAAAGGGTTTGGTATGAGAGTCTCTATTAGACTTATTGATCTTTGATTTGGATAACTTTGACTTACATTGCCTTCGACTTTGACTTGGATAAATTCAACTTGCATTGCCTTCAACTTCGACTTGGATAACTTCAACTTACATTTTCTTCAAATTCGACTTGGATAACTTCAACTTGCATTGCCTTCAACTTTGACTTGGATAACTATGACTTGCATTTCCTCCAACTTTGACTTGGATAAATTTGAATTGCAGTACCTTCAACTTCGACTTGGATAACTTCGACTTGAATTTCTTGACTCTTGGTCGACTCGAATATTGGTCACCTTACTTTGCCTTGACCCGACTTTCATTTTGGCCAACTCATTTTTCCCAGTTCGACTTTTGGGTGGTCGACTCTATTTTATTTTTTTCTGACTCGAATTTGGTCAACTTACTATTCCTCGACCTGTCTTTCATTTTGGCTGACTCATTTTTCCCATTTTGACTTTCGATTTTTCGACTCTATTTTATTTTCCAACTCAAGTTATGGATTGAATGGTCGAGAATTTCCCATCCTATAAACAACCATAGTTATAATTGTTTTAAAAATATAATTATGTGTTGGTGAGATGGATAGGCTATAGATCAGACATATTGATCTTCAATAATCCAAAAAATACAATATGCTTGGAGTAACTGTAGAGGAACAATTATTGAATGGTTGAGGTCACCTACTCAAATGTTTAGGCACCTAGGAAAACTAGTAGACTTAGAGAAAGCCTAGAAAAAGAACACAAGAAGGATTTGTGGAATAATTTGTAATCACCCAGACTATGATCGTTAGATCACTAGACTAACCATAGAAATCATGAATTCTATGGATCGATAGTGGAAAACGAATATTGATCATAGATAATTGGATCAATATGGAAGTGTGAGACCAAAATAAGAATAACTGATACTCATGATTAAAGTAACTAACACCTCAGTATCGGGGTTTGTTCAAAGAACTTTTACAACAACAGTAAACAATTTTTAGCACCTAGATATTCCATTAATGATGAAAAACTTACAATGGATTTGAAGTATTTTGAATTAAAGATAACAAATTTAATGAAAAAATGTTAGCATTATTATTAAATTAAATAAAGAGGTGCATTGGGTCATACAAAGAGACACAATGTTTAAATTTCATACCCGTTGGAATAATATATAAACATAAAAGTATAGTGGAAGGAGAGTGTCTCTATCGTCTAATTCAGAAGATCTAAACATAGACATGGTCCAAGGAATAATTTGAAACATTCACATGAAGTGAGGGTGGAAGGGAGGAGAAAGGGAGGAGAAAGGGAGGATTGGAGTCCTCTATAGGTTGAAGCTTGAAACAAAGAGTTGGTGCTTCCTCAAGTTGGTGCTTGGGAAAAAGAGGATTGGATTCATCTATAGGTCAGATCCCGATATACAGAGAGTCATTTCTTGAAAAACATGGGATTGGTGTCTCGTTGAGTTGGTGCTCAAAATAAGAGAGATTGTTGTCTCTTACAAACTGCAACTTGTAAATGAAATATAATTTTTATGATTGGTACATTTAAAATGCATAGTTCTATACATTCTTGTTGATAAATTGTTATGGTTCATATATTAATAATTAAAGAATTAGTTTAATTTGAGAAAAATAAACAATATTGATTCACCCCCCTCTCAGTATTGATCAACATTCCAACAATTGGTATTAGAACAAGTTCCTTTACCATAGTGTAATCACTTGAAGGAAGATTCTGATAAATCCAATGGATCAACAAGAAGGAATGTCCTCCAACAGAGCAAAATTGTTATGGTTCATATATTAATAATTAAAGAATTAGTTTAATTTGAGAAAAATAAACAATATTGATTCACCCCCCTCTCAGTATTGATCAACATTCCAACAATTGGTATTAGAACAAGTTCCTTTACCATAGTGTAATCACTTGAAGGAAGATTCTGATAAATCCAATGGATCAACAAGAAGGAATGTCCTCCAACAGAGCATCATTGTTCAAAGGAAATGATTTTCCATTTTGGAGTATCAGGATGAAAATTTATTTGATGTATCTTGGATGTGATGTTTTGCTATATGTGGTAAATGGTTGCACTGCACCAACTACTGCACCTTCAGATGTTGCTGCAAAGAAACTATGCAATGTGCACCAACTACTGCACCTTCAGATGTTGCTGCAAAGAAACTATGCAATGATAATTCAAGGGTTGTTAATGCAATTCTGGGTGGATTAGAAAAACCCATATTTGTAAAAGTGATGCATTGTAAATAAATAAAATAAATTTGGGAAAAAATTAAAATCATCTATGAAGGATATGACAAAGTTAAGAAAGAAAAACCTCAAACATACAAAGGGTAGTTTGAAAGTCTGAAGATGAAAGAGGAAGAAAACATTGCAAAATAGTTTCAAAGAGTGGATGAAATGGTCAATTCAATCAGAGCATTGAGAGACGAGTTAAAAGGAAAAATTATTGTCCAAAATGTGTTGATATCATTACCAATGTGATATGATGCCAAGGTATCTACCTTGGAATATTGAGAAGACCTCGAAAAACTTACAATAGATGAGCTTCATGGGATTCTTATAGCCTATGAAATGAGAATCGGGAAAGAAAAGTCATCAAAAAGGGAAAAAACCTTCAAAGCATCAAAATCAACAAAGAACCATGAGAATGTGCTAAATGAAAATCACTCAGACAAATCGGATGTAGAAGAGACCAATTTTATAAGGAAACTCTAGAAAGAGTCTAGGAAATATAAAGGGAAGTTACCCTTCAAGTGTTTCAATTGTGGAAAAGTTGAAAATTTTTCCTCTAAATGTCCCTATCCCAAGCAGGTGGATAGTGATGATGAAGATACTTATAACCATAAATAAATTAAGAAGAGAAAAACTGGAAACAAGAATAAATTTTACAAGAAAAAGAAAAACGTGTACTCCAAAGAAGACAATAGTTCATCTGACATGAGTGAATATGAAGAGACATAACTTTTATTTATGGGAATAGAAAATCAAAATATTGCTACTGATGATAATGAAGAAAAATATGAAGTTGAAGGGGAAGTATACCTTGAAGGATAACTTATTAGTGCTCTTGAAGAACTGAGAAAATATAAAAAGAAGAACAATTCGTTAAGAGAACAACTATTAGAATATGAAGAAAAACAAAAATAAAGAGAAAAGGAAGTTTCAATAACCATCAAGGAATAAAAAAAAATCATTATTGACTTGAAGACTCAACTCTAAGAAGCCAAAAGAAATGAAGAGGTCATAAGTAAACAACTCAATGAAAAAAAATTAGACTGTGAAAAGCTAGTGGCTGAAATTGTTTTTCTAAAAAGAGAACTTGAGAAAGGAAACAACCAATCAAGACTTGAAAATAGTTCAAGAATATTGGATGATATTCTCAACAATCAAAGATCATCAAGCAATAAGTTAGGATTGAGTTATGATCACAATAAGTCTAACAAAGGATCTAACTCTACATCCAAGAAATTGACAAAAATCCCAAAACTTATGCAACTACCCTTCATAGCTCTTTGAAAAAGGAAGAAAGCAAAATAAAGACTGATTCTAATCAAAATAAATATGCTCTCCCTTCAAAATAAAATGAATATATAAGGAATAAAAATATTATAAGAACTCCCCCAAAAGGTATCGACATCTCTTTCTTGGTTATTGTTTCTCTTGCAATAATTTTGGGCATAAAGAATTACATTGTAGAGCTTATGGAAAGAACAAACATAAGAATGTTCAAAGATATGGTTATAAGAAAAACAAGAATAATAATAATCAAGAGAATAAAAACTATAATTCATTCTCTCCATTACAAGATTACAATGTTGAATGCTACAAATGCACCAATTATGATCATAAAGATATTGATTGTAGATTACCAAAGCATCCCATAAAGACCTCCAAATTTCAAGAAGAAAATAATCAGAAGGCATGGAAAGAAAAACAAATGGAAGAAAAGGAAACCGAGTGTAAGGTAGCCTTATAGGCTAAAGATAAAAGGAGTCAATGATATGTTGATAGTGGATGTTCAAAGCATATTACAGGAGATCAAGAAAAATTCCTCAGTTTGAAAAGGAAAGAAAAAGGAAGAGTTACTTTTGGAGATAATGTCTCTGCCAAGATACTTGGAAAGGGTACAATCAGTCTGGGAAATAACATAGATAAAACATAAAATTTTCTATTAGTTGAAAATATGAAGCCTAATCTCCTCAGTGTAAGCCAAACATATGATCAAGTACACATACTCATATTTGACTCTAAAAAATGTGAAATTAGGTAAGAGGGCTTAGGAAACTTAGTGGTTGTTGCACCCAAGAAACCAAGCGATGTATATATATATATCAAACATAGAATAAGAAGAAAAATGTTGAATGAGGAAAATATATGGAATTTGAGTATGACACAAAAGAATGAGACATATAGGTTTTGACAATTTGATGAAAGTTAGTAAAAATGATGTTGTGAGAGATACGCCAAAAATGATTAAACCTTCGAACTTTGTTTGTAGGCACTACCAACATGGAAATAAGACAAGAGTAAGATTCAAGACAAAAGAATACTCTACATCAAAAACATTAGAACTTGTTCACATTGAACTTTGTGGACCAACAAGAGCTAAAAGCATGGAAGGTGAGCACTACTTCATTTTATTCATTGATGACTATACAAGGATGACTTGGGTATCTTTTCTTAAAGAGAAATCAAAAGAATTCAAAAAAATCAAAGATTTCAAAGCACATGTTTAAAATGAGACTGATCTCAAAATCAAGTGCATAAGATCAGGAAATGGAGGGGACTTTACCTCTTATGAGTTCAATGAGTTTTGTGAAACTCATGGAATTAGATTATGAAAAATTATGAAAAATATCGGCTTCTACATGTCTGCTTATCTTATATATGTTGTATGTGAAGTGAAAACGTTCCCAACATTTAACTGGGCCTAGACTCCAGATAAGGGCCCAATTCATTTCTTTTGTTCTCAACCATGGGAGGTCAATTGCAATGAGTTTTTTTTATGATATATGTGATTACTTCATGCCCCCCTTACACAAGGCCATATTCGACCTCTTCCCACATAGGATCTCTCTCTAGGATATGAAGGGTCTGAAAGAGAACAAACATTGGTATATGAAGAAATATTACACATACATCCAGATTTACGGGGCCACGTGAGCACCTCACTTGTTACCCAAGTATGTGACTGATAAATAGTTAGCTAGCGAGGTTGCATACCAAACTATAGAGAAGGGGTCCACCACCTACCTTTGAGAAAAGAATAAAAGGTATTGGCATATCTTCCCTATTCATATTGTATCATACTCTCTATTGAACAAGAATCGAGACGATAAGGAAGTTGAAATTCTTAAGGAGATGTGCCTCTGCATAGGGGAACCCAAATCCCATGGCCCTCAAAATGTGGTATATGAGCACATGAAATATGTTAGGTTAGAACCACAATCCATGCATGAGGCTCGATTTACAAAAGGGGTGTTCCGAGGCGCTCTAAGTTTTGAGGAAGCAGTGGAAAGACTTACCACCAACATGACTAGACAACAATTGAGGAAGGACGAAGAACAATACAAAATTATGAGACTAGAACAATTCCGAGCCCTCCTCCACCAGGACAAAGAAAAGATAAACAAATATGAACAAAGGAAAAAGATAAAGAAGTCAATTTGGCAAGAAAAGTTGAAGAGGCCGAGGAGATATACCAGCAATGGAAGAAGAAAGAGGTTGAAGAGAAGTAGTCCACGCTAGAGAAAATAAGAGGTAAAGATCCTCCCTCACAGAAAGATAGCACAAGGAAAAAAGAAACAACGAACACAAGAAAAACACCATCGGCCACACCAGGAGAAACCTAAGAGAAGAGTAAAAAATATAATGGCAACAACAAAGAAGTATGAGACACCAGTTTAGCAAGTGTTGGCACTATCATCGATTTAGACCCTAAGTACAAATTGATCAGTACCCTGATAGAATAATACACCCCTTGGCTTCAATTCCAGGAATCATATCACTCACTTCAGAGGGGCTTGGGTTTGAATGAGCAGTGTTCACATTCGACGATTATTAATACAACCACAAGACACGAGCCATAGAAAAGAGAACTCCCAAAAGGAAAAGGGGAAAAGTACAAGCAATCTAGGATGTACTCGAGATGAGAATCAAATGGAAAATTGGGCCCAATGTAAAGGATAACGCTCTGCAAGCATCCTTGACACTTAGTGCTTTTGGAGGGGTAAACATTGTATCGGTCCATGAGGTTGTCGTAAAGATGAACACCACAAAATATAGGATTGTAGAACTAGAAATGACCTTAGTGACTATCAAAGAATCTACAGCCAATGAGCACACAAAAGAAAGCCAATAGAAGAAACAAGCCTATGAGGTGGAGATAAAAAAGCGACTAGAATCATAGGAGGAAGGTCTACAGGCCAAATTCGCTAAGTCAATATAAATGGCCCAAAAGGCCCATGATAGTGACATGCAACAACTTAAAACCTCGCAAAATCTAGAGATGATGAAGTTCAAAGTAGAGATGGATGAGTTAAGGTCTTTCAATGAAAAGGGTGAAGCCAAAATCCAAAGGATACAAATGGACAATGACCTCTTGAGGAGTACTGTAGAAGAATGCCAAAATAAAACAACGGCTCTTGAGATCGTGAAGACAAAATCCCTAGAGAAGAATGAAGAAGTTCGGAGAATGCATAAAAGGTTGCTCAACACGCTCGACAAAATTACAGTGAATAGGCATGAAAAAATGAAGTTCAACTCGCAAGTGAGAGCTACCCATGAAAAAAATTAAAAGGACCTGGAATATTACAACAAAATCATATAATGGAAAGATTCTTGACAAACATTTTTGCCTCAAGAAACTCTTCCAATGTATTTAGATGAGAGAAGAATTCTAGATCACCCAATTATGGACACATGTATGATGATGATTATAGATATCCTAAATACCTAGGAATAGGTCACTGCATCCAATGCTGAGGTATGGAGATCGATGGAAAAAATTCTCTCACTATTCAAAATGAATCCCTTTAAGGATGTCAACAAAACACTAGAATCCCAGGTGATGATCGAGGTTGTGGAAACCAAAAGGAACCTCTCTTATAGGGCTATTGAAACAATCAGTGATATTGACACGAGGGTTATCGAGAAAATATTTATCCAACCCTCCAAAATCATCACCCTGGCAGAAGATGTTGTGCAACGTGTTGAGTAGAGCCTCAGGATGAAGATAATCACTCCCATGTGCAAGAGTGAGGCAGATCTTGAAACAAAATATTTACTTCGAGTAGATTCCATACTCGAAGACCTCAAGAGATGGAAAACATTCATGGACGCGAAGGAAAAACCGTCAGGGCTCCCATGATGAATTGAGTTTGTAACTGAAATTTTGCAAAGTAAATTATATTATTGTACTCATGTCCATGTCCCAATTGGGAAAGTGAAACTGGAGAAATGATTTAGTATCCCAACCTTTAGAAAGATGAGGAATGTATTATAGTCCCATAGGATTTCTATACATGGGATGATTGTAAGAGAAAAAGGGATTTTGTTTATTTGGAGAGGATATTGGTATTTTTATTGATTTTGAGTAAAAGACTGAAGACATTTTGGAAGACAATGGATTATATGTGTATGACTGTGACTATTCATGTTTATGAATAGTATTTTTTGTGATTGTTGAATGTTAATCTCTGAATTCTTTCTTGGTTAATATTTTGTTTCTTACAATTGTTATTGTTTTTCTACACGAATACAACAACTCAATGACTTAAGTTGTTAATCTATTTTATATTGGCTTCAAAAAGTTGCTTGGTCAAATTATATATTTCTTATCACATGAATTCATTCTATGCAAGTGATATCATTTCTCACTATGTTCATATTGCATATTTCTCCTGATTAGGATAGATTAGCTTAGGATATATTAAACCTTCATCTTATACCTTTAGTCTCTCATTCTAGTTTTAGGAATAGTTAGTCATAATTTATTTTTATCCTTTAATTCATCTGAGAACCTATGGTTCTCAGATTCATGTTTAATTATTTCATAGTTAATAGTGCAACTAAGCTAAAGAAACTACATCTAAAACTTTCAGAAGAAAAGAAACAAGACGATCCTATGGATATGGAAACACTTCAAAGAATTATCAAGAAATTATCCAACAACCTAAATGATATGAAGAAAAGTAGTGGGGAAGGGTCTTCTAACCCAAAGAAATTCTTTAAGTTCCCTCCTAATAAAGATAAAAATTCCCCCCCTACTAACAAAAAAAATTTCCCCTAGCCGGATGACATTAATATGGAAGATATAGTCCAGGATTTGCAAACTTGAGCGACCTAAAATATAACAGAGGTTGATGAAGAAGGGGTGGAATCTCAAGAACAACAAGATCAATCCTAAGAATCTCAAGAACCTGAACAACATCAAATGAATTCATTTTGGGACATCTTGTTTGGAGATGAAGAAGAAGAAGTAGAATAAGTGCATATGTCACAAAACGATGTTACCACTAGAAGCACTTGCAAGAAAACTTCTAATGATAACACCACCCCTAATAATCCTACCACTCCTACCAGTTCCACTACCAAGCCATCATCTAGTCCAGTGAATTCAGTCCCAAACCCTCCAAAAAATACACCTTCAGACCAGAAAATGACCAATCAGACATCCAATCCCAATGCTACATCCACTCCCCGGTTAGGTTAGAATATGACTTCTTAGAAGACTTGAAAAATACCAAGGAAAATATTTCTTTGTTTGAACTTATGAAAATCCCACAAGTCCAAGAAAATTTTGTCAATACCCTACAAGGAAAATCCCCCACTAACTCAAAATAAATAAATTTTGGAGCTAAGAAAGGAATGGTCAAAACCAACTCGTTCACCAATGACACTTCACCTAAAATTAAGGTAGCCACCCATTCTTCCCTTACAGGACAAAGGTCTAGATATACTACTCCGCCTTTCCTTATCACCTTTTAAATCTTCAACATGAATTCCATAACTGTATGGTTGACTCTAGAGCTTCATCTAATGTCATTCCCCTCAAGGTATGTGAAAAAATTAATGTCAAACCAGAACCATCCAACATCTAGATTGTCTAGTTGGACAAAACCAGAGTAAAAGTCACTGAGGAACTGAAAAATATGTTGATTAGGATGTCTGCCAATATGAAAATACACCAAATCATCGATATCATTGTGGTAGATATACCTGACAACTACGATATGCTTCTAAGTTGTGATTGGTCAGCTATGATGAATGGTTACTTTGCCATTGATTGGTCACACCTATGGCTCCCCTACAATGGTAAGATGAACTAGATTAGGATTGATAGAGAGAGGTACATGAAACAAATGGTCAATGACATGAATGATCCCAATGAACCAATAATCTTCAATAAATCAATCTTGGGGAATTATTCATATGACAAGTTCTTTGGGAATTACATTGTTGAAATATAACCCTTTGCAAAAGCTAATACATAGACTGAAATCCTTCACTTCACCTAGATTGTTGAACCTGATTGTAATATAGTTAGTTAGACTAACCGTCCCTCTGATGTATAGCCTAACATAGTTTCCAAGGACAAATTAGAACAACGTAATAACTTAGCTAACCCCACCAAAAATTAAAAAACAAATGAAAAATTAAAGCCAAAAATTGAAATAAAGAAAGGGGATCCCGACATATGGACATTATTTTTCAATGGATCCAAGTCCTTAGATGGTGCAGGTGCTAGTTTCATACTAAAAGACCCGAAAGGGAGGAGAATATTAATTTCCTACAAACTAGAGTTTCCTTGTACCAACAACATTGTCAAATATGAAGCTCTAGTACAGGGGCTAAGGAAGGCAGTAGACTTGAATGCATAAAAAATCAAGGTATTTGGTGATTCCGAAATCATCGTTAGATAGGTGAGAAATGCCATTCATTGTCGTTCAATTCGCTTAAAAAATTATCAGCTAAAGGTTTGGGAAATAATCAAATATTTTACTGCATTTAATATTAGTGTCGTGCCTTGATCACTAAATTCTGACATTTATTTGCTAGCTAACATAGTGTTTAGATTAATACGCTCAGATGGATTGATGTCTGATTCATTCTCTATTGAAATTTTGTACAAGCCTTCAATCCCCGATAATATCGTTAACCAGAGAATATTTGATGATGACCAACAACTCATAAATTTTTTACACCTCAAAGATACCTTCAAGGATTCTATCATATATGAAGGCCAGCATGACCTGCTAATCAATACATATACTACCGATTCAACTGAAGAAAAAATCACAACAATATTTTCCAACGTTATCCCCAGGAATGTGGTTAGACTTGAAAAGATCTAGGATATTCAAGATAAATTAAAAAAGGTTACCAACTGTAGTACTAATAGCTCATACTTGCAGTTTGAAGTAGTGAACATGATACAAAAACCATACAACATATCATTCCCATGAAACCCCAAACTAAGCCATTTCAACAAAAATTGAGGAAGATTCACCCCAACCTTGAACCTCAAGTCAAAGCAGAATTGAATAAACTGTTGGTTGCCAAAATCATTTTTCCAGTAAGACATATGCAATGGATCTCTAAATTGGTGCCAGTAAGGAAAAAGAATGGGGATATCATGCTTTGCATTGATTTTATAAATATAAACAAAGCCTCAGAGAAAGATAACTACCCTGTACCCCCCATGGAGAAAATTCTATAGTGTGTGTCCATATATGATACACTCTCCCTACTAGATGGTTTCTTTGGATATAACCAGGTCCTAGTGTCTCATGAATATCAACTAAAGACAACATTTAGAACCAAATGGGGAACACATGCCTATAGGAAGATGCCTTTTAGACTAATTAATGCTGGAGAAAATTTTCAATGAGCCATGGACATCGCATTTAGGGGTCTACTAGGAGGATGTGGTTCTCTCTAGGGGTGTTGTAGTATTCCTAGATGATGTAACCATATTTTCAAAGAATAGAGAGGACCAAAGATCTCATTTAAAGAAGGTATTCAACAAATGCAAGAGATATGGCATCTCTCTTAACCCCAAGAAATCCATTTTTGTTGTTGATGAAGGAAAACTTCTGGGTTTCATCATTTCCAAAAACAATATGCAAATCGAACCTAAGAGAACTGAGGTGATCGCTAAGATCCCTCCCCCTCACAATAATAAGTCCATGTAGTCATTCCTCGGGAGGATAAATTTCATGAGACAGTTCATCCCCAGCTTCGCCGAAATGGTAAAACCCCTGCAAGATATGATTAAGAAGAACACCAAATTCAAATGGGGGCCTAAAGAAAAAGGGAACTTCAGTGGAATCAAAGAATATATCTCACAAGCCACCACATTGTTGAGCCCATATTTTGATCGAGAGTTCTTCCTCTACACCTTCTCCTCCAATATCGCATTTGAAACTGTCTTAACAAAAAAGAATATGAAAGGAGATGATTTTCCTATGGATTTTATGAGTTCGAGTCTACAAGAAGATGAGGTAAACTATCCCGAAGTTGATAAACAAGCCTATGCAGTATTTAAAGTTGTTAAGAACTTTCAACCATTTTTACTTAAAGATAAAACCAAGGTCATCCTTTCCTACCCTGTTGTCATAAATCGCCTGGTACAAAGAGACTTAGCAAAAAACAGAGCCAACTGGATTACAACCCTACAATAATATGACCTGGAGATCAAGCCTACAAAAATTGTTAAAGGGAAAGGACTATGCAAACCGGTCGTTGAATCACCCTGTATTAAGCCACAAGAAGATGTTATGTATCAACATTAGGATATATTTTAAAGAGAAGTGTGTTGCATATTTTCTGGCTCGGACCCTTGGTTCTAGGAAATGAAATATTATTTGACTCACAGATCAGCCCCACATTACTACATATTCAAAAATTTGCAACGAACTACTTGTGACAAAAGTAGCCTTTCGTTGCAAAAATGAAGATACATATTTAAATTTATCTCTTTTTTTTTAATCAGCATGCGTTTGTCGCATGTGTGACGATATGCCAATTACCGTTGCATTGTTCAAACAATCACCCAACTATTTGACAAAGTCAACATTGACTTGGTCAACTTTTTTCAGAATGATGACGAAACAAATATGCTCAATATCTTCTTATCTATGGAATTCTATGCAAAAACAACTATGATGGTGTATTTCTAAGATGTATGGACAAGAGAGATGCTGGGAAATTCCTATATGAATGCCATGATGGACCAGTTGGAGGACACTACGATGGAGATACTACTACACATAAAATTATCAGAGTTGGATACTATTGACCCTCCTTGTTTAAATAATCTCACGCGTATGTGAGGAGATGCCAACAATTTCTGAAGTCGAAAGGAAAAGAGAAGATTTTTTCATTTCCCCTACAACCAATGATTTTTGAACATCCATTTCAACAATGGGGGTTGGACGTAATTGGGGAAATCAATCCCAACTCCTCCCAGCTGCACAAATAGGTCCTAACTTCCATTGATTATTTTACCAAATGGAGTGAGTCACAAATACTTCCTAACTTCCATTGATTATTTTACCAAATGGAGTGAGTCAATCCATTTGAAGACTATAAATGAAAATCAGGTGACTTCATTCCTTGAATCTAATATCATCACCAGGTTTGGAGTTCTTGAATCATTAGTGTTTGATAATGAAAAATATTTTTCCTCTATGAAATTGGCTAAATTTACTTTTAAAAGAAATATCAAAGTTAAATATTTAGTGAATTATTACCTACAAGGAAATGGCTTGGAATAGTCCACTAACAAAAACCTCATTAACATCCTCAAGAAGACTATAAATGACCATCAAATAAACCGACACCTTTCTCTATAGAATGCCTTCTCGGATGACCAAATAACCCCCAGGTCATCCATCGATAACTCCCCTTTTTTCCTAGTTTATGGATAGGAGGCCACCATAGCTACTCATGCCTTCCTACCAACCTTGCAATTGTACCAATCCATCCATGATGAGGCTTTCCTAGTGATGCAGGAAAGGTTAAATATGCTACTAAAAATGAAAGAAGAAAGGGAGAAAGCTAAAATGAACTTAACTCATCAGCAAGAAGTAATCAAAAAATGGTTCGACAAATCATCTGTAGGTAATAAATTTTTTCATGAAGGAGACCTTGTACTCAAGTGGGATAAAACAAACTAACTAAAAGGAAAACACACCAAATTTCAAAATATGTGGTTGGGACCTTATATGATCCACTCGAAAATAGGTCTTGGGACCTTCAGACTTAATACATTACAGGGACAGGAGGAGGGGCTCTCTTTCAATGGTAAAATCCTAAAAAAATACTTCTCATAATCACCTATGGTGGTTGTAGTCTTGTACATAGTAGGAGTTCCATTAGTTTTCCTTTTCTAGTCCCTTTTATTTTCAACCCAATCATCTTTTATCTTTCCAAGCTCACTTTTCCCCGAAATTTTTTCTTTAGTGTTACTTTCCTTTTAACTTTTGTTAATCTACAATAGCCAACGTCCCACCACTCCATACCAGTCCTTTCCCAAAATCACAACCCTGAATGGTTCAACCCATGTAAAAAATTTGCTCTTTGGGAACCTCTCACTCAATAGTAATTGAAGGACATGTAACTCAACATTTATTCATAAGAGATGACATCACATAAATGAGGATTTAGTTCACTCGGTCCAAGAGAAAGCATCATACCTACAAATTCCACACCTTATGATAGCTCATATCGGTCATCTTTATTATGTGTGACCACTCTCAAGAATGCCTATGATCCATGCAAGTTTTCTGAATTTATCTGAAAATTGATATCTTTTGCATACATTTGATAGTATTTCCTATTATTCCCATAACTCTACTCTACCGATAACTCATGTGAGTAACACACAAGAATGAACCATTGATTGAGAATTTCATATCAAAGTAACTCTCGTATCACCTCTCTTCCTACTTGCATGCGCACATGTTGCAAAAGAAATACATGAATCGTATATCTAAAAACAATGAAGGCAAATAAGCACAAACACCGAGAAGTTGAAAGCATTATTAAAAGTGTGGGAAGTATGGGAAAACCTGTCGGGGCTATGGACACTCGCTGGTAGTGGAGACATGCTTGTATGATACCGAAGAACCTTTTTCGGGGCTATGGACACTCGCTAGCAGTGAAGCAATGATGGGAAAGAGAGGTGAGGAACAAACTACAATCCATATCAGTTGGCAAACATTTCTCTGTTGTGTATCCCTCATGTTTCACTGTTGAATATATAATCCCTATAAACTCTCACTAGAATTATGCAGAAGATCATCAACAATGGGATTTCCTCTGACTTTTAAGGCTAATTGAATGTAGGTTCCCTCAATCTATAAACCGTGTGAACTATCTAAAGGTAACAACACAATTGATAAGGTATTAGTACTTTTCTTTCGAGCTCAGAGATAACTGGTTCTTCTTAGTAAGTCGCCATTTGTTGTGATGGAACAACAACCCATTCACCACTTAAATTTTTTCATTTTTAGTCTGGGAATGCACACTTTTCTTTCTTTCATGAGGTAGCTTTATCTTAACCCTCATATACATGCTCATAACTTAAAGAACTAAAGTTATGTCTCCCCCGCCTACTTCTCACATTATTCTCTTCTTACCTTTTCTTTGTCAGGCCCATATCAAATATGCACACAGGCACACCTTCATTTTTTGTAGTCGACGATGCCTTATAACTTCATCATCAGAAATTAGTATCACACTGTCATCCTTATGGTCCTATCCATTTTGCCGATGATGACATGCCCTTCTCTCTCCTAGTCACCTCCTAATTGATTACGTGTCCATTTCTCTAAAGTACACCTCGACAATTACCTTCCTTGTGGGCCCTTCATATAAACCAATGAATAAGATTTCTTTTCCTTACACATGGCATGGTAAAAAAGGATAATTTTCTTTGGTGAATAGTTTTCGTCACAAGATTTCTCTCTAGAAACTCTCCTATGCCTATGCTCCCTCCCAACAAAGACATTGCTATCTATTATCCAACTATCACGTTTTCTCATCCTCCGGAGCATATGAACCCAGTCATCGCCAATCATTCCTCCATCATAGATATCATGATTTTCTAAGTAATGGGTCCCGCATTGCTAGCCCGACGTCCCGTCAACATTAATGAAGAAATAATTAATTCCCAATGATTATCTAATTGAACATTAAAAGGAGTTTTTGGTCAAAATTAAACCATGTACACATGCTTAATCAGTTAATCAACTAATTATCATCATCAGAGGCTGATTCTCACCTAATTCCACACCTCTTTCCCCCATCAACTACTGACGATGATAGTTTTGCGGCTTCCCCCAATTTTTCAAATTCTCCGGTGTCTTAACAACTATAACCTCCAATTTCCCACGAACACATTTACTCTCAACATACTCCCCTGAATGAGTCCAAGTTGTATCACACCTTTCATTGATTATGTTTTGGTTTTGAGGGAATTCCAAGTTGTATCACACCTTTCATTGATTATGTTTTGGTTTTGAGGGAATTACCAGATTATTTTAAAAGCACCAAGACTCATGTTCTTTCTTACTTGCTCATAAAGAAGAAAATGAAATCCGCATCTGAAATTCTCTAAAATCTCTACTTGATTGACTTCCACTCCCAACCTCTAAGCAAGTAGGATACTAATTATTTCTAGTGTTATTATTTCAACACCAAAATAACTATGTTAGTTGTAGTTTTTTTTGTTGTGCAGGTGACGTGATGTCCAAGATGATCACCAGAAATGAAAAGATCCATACTTTTGGAATGCAGGTTCCAACTTCGATTAATAATTCATATAACATTTTAGACACCAACACCCATGATAGAATGGATCACTACCTCAGCTACACCGAGATCCTATAAATGTTTGAGAATGAAAGCTTCCCATTCGACGATCCAGACATTGATGCATACAAGAATATATAGAAGAGTGGGATACATACTGTAGTCTATCACCCAAAGTTGTTTCCATACAATGACATATCTAGATGGTGATTCACGTATATGCAAAAAGATATAGGGTTGACAGACGTAAATGCTTCGAGCCTTCCAATCGCCTCACTCAAAGCAGATGATATTGGGGCAAGGTATCGAACCCCAGAACCTGCAGTAGCCCTGCATGAGTCTTTTAAACCTGCAGTAGCCCTGCATGAGTCTTTTATCGAACAATTCAGAGTTGAACATGAAGACATCAAGTCCCTCATGGAATATTGGTCCTATGATGAAGAGTGGACGGTAAAAAAATGTGAAAGATACATCCCAACACAATATCTCAAAATTCCCTACAGGGTTTTAAATACCATGATCTGCAGGCTCTATAATGAGGAGACTAATACCCATTTCAAGATAGAGTGGTTTCTCATGGCTTATAGGGTATCCCAGAATGACCAAGCATTCAATTGGGAATACATTCTCTCATTCAACATCACACATCGCAGCCAGGATCTCAAGAGCATGAAAAATATCGGCTTCTACATGTCTGCTTATCTTATAGATGGTGTATGTGTAGTGAACTCGTTCCCAACATTTAACTAGGCCTGGACTCCAAACAAGGGCCCAATTCATTTATATTGTACATGTCTGCTTATCTTATAGATGGTGTATGTGTAGTGAACTCGTTCCCAACATTTAACTAGGCCTGGACTCCAAACAAGGGCCCAATTCATTTATATTGTTCTCAACTTTGGGAGGTCAATTGCAAGGAGTTTTTCTATTATATATGTGATTACTTCCTGGTACCCTTAAACAATTCCATCTTCGGCCTCTTTCCACATAGGATCTCTCTCGAGGCTCTCAAGGGTCTGAAAGAGATCAAATATTGGTATATGAATAGATATTACACATACATCCATATTTATGGGGCCACGAGAGTGTCTTACTTGTTACTCAAGTATGTGCCCAATAAATTGTTGGCTAAGGAGGTTTCATACCAAACTATAGAGAAGGGGGCCACCACCTAACTTTCATAAAAGAACAAATGGTATTGGACTATCTTCCCTGTTCATATTAGATCATACTCTCTGTTGAACAAGAAGCATGTCGATAATGAAGTTGAAATTCTAAAGGAGTTGTGCCTCTACATCGGGGAACCCAAATCCCATGACCCCTGAAATGTGGTATATGAGCACATGAAA
>CBVK0100184249.1:0-20637 GCA_900067695.1 Picea abies
ACGAGATGATGGATAGTTTCACGCAAATCCTTCAGAGGCTACCAACAAGCGACGCATCTTCTTCTAACAGAGGCACCGCCCCCTTCAAGGTACAAATAAACTTCGATATTCCTATATTTGAAGGTCAGATAGACGCATATGTTGTAGACAAGTGGTTGAATCTACTAGACGGATATTTTTCTATCCATAACTTTTTGAATAGAGAAAAGATTACTTTTGCACTCCTCAAAGCCATTCCCCATGTCAAAGATTGGTGGGAAACTTTCTGTGAGCAAAAGGAAACAGAGGAAACCTCATTATTTTCAGTCACGGCCACCTGGGAATCCTTCAGGGATGCTATTAAGGAACAATACTACCCTTTCGGAAGTTATGACGACCTGTATACCAAAAGGACCACACTGCGGCAAGAAAGAGACCAAGCAGTGCCTGATTTCACAAATATCTTCCATACCTTGCACACAAATCTGGGTATCAAAGATTCAGAGCGACATCTGGTGCTCAAGTATCACGGTGCTCTTCATAGATACATCCAGACCAAAATGGAATTTCTGGACATCTCATCCTTGGGCATGGCCTACCAATATGCCGTCAAAATTGAGCAGAAGCTCAAACAAAAGACACGGAAATTTGGGCCTGGGAACCCCTCACAACAAAAGCTGGGAAATGGCAGCCCCAACCCACAAAACAAAGGACAAAGCAAAGATGGACAGTATCAGGAAGACCAGTCTAAGCCGCAAGCAAAGAAGGACACCAGAAAGACAAAGAAAGATATCGAGAAGTGGTGCGACTTCCATAAGAGCCCTTGGCATAACACTGCTGAATGTCGCTCAAAGGAGTCATTGGTTGCCAAAGTGAAAGCCTCTAAATCATATGAAGATTTTGATTATAAGCCAGAACCAGAAAGGGGAAGATGGATCATTGATTGGGAACCCAGTGCCACCATTGCTACCACCAAGCTCCAACCTAGTGAACCAGATGAGCCAGAAGAAGGAGAGCGCCTCTTCCATTCACAGATGTAGGTAAAAGCCACCCCACTTAGAGAAGAAGTGATGGAAGGAAAGTAGTATCCATAGAGTGCCATAAACGGTGTCATTTTTGTTGCAGTATGAAAGGAAGTGTTATACCACCATTCTGCTAAGGGTGACCATTTGAACCATTTTGTTTGTTTATCAGAGACAAAGCAATGAAGGTAGCCTTCTAGACATTTGTTCACTATCTCGGTTTGTCCATCAGATTGAGGATGATAGGATGAGCTATGAGCCAATTGAGTACCCAAACAAGAAAATAATTNNNCCAAACAAGAAAATAATTATGTCCAAAAATGTCCAGTGAAGATGGGATCTTTGTCACTTACAATAATCTTTGGGCTGCCATGTAGCTTTTGAACTGTCTCCATGAATGCGGTGGCAACTATACTAGCTTTGAAGGGATGAGAGAGTTCACAAAAGTGTGCGTACTTGGTCAGTATATCAACAATCACCATGATGACACTCTTTCCTTCAGACTTTGGTAACCCTGTGATGAAATCCATGGAAGCCTCCTCCCAGTGCTGACTTGGGATGGCTAATGAAACTGGTCCCACTCAATTTGGATACTCTAGGAAGAAGTTATGATTGTTTTACTTGGAACACCTTCTTGAGACTAGTCAATAGGACTAGTCAGATACCCTATCTTCCACAGGGTGTATCTACAAATGTAAGATGACACAGAATCTGAAATTTTTACCACATATACCTTACTAATTTCTATGAGTAGCCTTGAAAGTTTAGGATCTAAAACATTACAAAAAAAAAAAATTATAGCAAAAATTCTGCAATGACTCAGTTCAGGATGATTCGAGAACCCTATCTTGTACAGGTTGTATCTCAGAAAGTATAAGGCCTCATGAGCTGAAATATTAACCCAATGTACCTTGATCCGTCTAATAAATATCCTCCAAGGCGTTCCTTCTTAAACATTGTAGAAAACAAGTTATAGCGAAAATTCCAAGGTGTCTCAGATGTAGCAGTGAAACCCCAATACCTTGAGCTCTAATACCATATCTTAAGAACCAAATATCAATATAGCATAGAAAAACCTTAGAATAAGTACTCAATGCCTTGAAAAAAAGAGAATTTCAGATAATAAGCCTCTTCGAGGGGGAAACCTCATTTTACCCAACATAAATGTTCAAGTACAAGTTGATTCCAAATGAAAATGTATCATTGGTATATATAGGAGACTAGGAGGTATAATTACAACTAATGGAATAAATCAGACATAAATAAAATAACATTACTAATGTAATATGCCCCAATTAAGGGGTAATGAGCCAATATTAGGGCTTAACAGGTTGTTGGATGTCTAGGGTTTTTGGCATTCTTGTTTATTGTAAAAAGGCCTTCAGATCCTCATTGTAATATTATTCTTGCGAATGCACACAACCGTCACATCTCTTCTTAGAGATAAGCTGCCACCATTCGAGCAAGCTTGTTTTCGTTGCATTTTATAGTTTCAACTTATTTCGTTATTGAATAGAAAACCAATTTTACTGTATCTATGTTATTTTGTGTTAAGTACCTGTTAATAATCTATATTCATTTTGTTCTGCTCATAAAATATGGATTAGTGGTATCAGAGTGGTATGCTCCTTGTCATCTTAATGCATGTCCCCAACGAGGTCAGAGTAAAAAGAGTTGGGTCTCGAGCTTGTTTCTCTTGAGGACAGAAGCTCTCGCACGCCCAAGCGACATCTCATGGCAGGAGAAAAGAAAGATGACGGGACAAGAAATCCTTTCAAATTGTTGATTGAGGAATCCCTCACGCAACATAGGAACGAGATGATCGATAGTTTCGTGCAAATCCTTCGGTGGCTACCAACAAGCGACGCATCTTCTTCAAACAGAGGCATCACCCCCTTCAAGGTACAAATAAACTTCGATATTCCTATATTTGAAGGTCAGATAGACGTAGATACTATAAACAAGTGGTTGAATCTACTAGACGGGTATTTTTCTATGCATAAATTTTTGAATAGAGAAAAGATTACTTTTGTGCTCCTCAAAGTCGTTCCCCATGTCAAAGATTGGTGGGAAACTTTCTGTAAGCAAAAGGAAACAGAGGAAACCTCATTATTTTCAGTCACGGCCACCTGGGAATCCTTCAGGGATGCTAAAGGAAAAATACTACCCTATCGGAAGTTATGACGACCTGTATACCAAATGGACCACACTGCGGCAAGAAAGAGACCAAGCAGTGCCTGATTTCACAAATATATTCCATTACTTGCACACCAATATGGGTATCAAATATTCAGAGTGACATCTAGTGCTCAAGTATTGCGGTGCTCTGCATAGATACATCCAGACCAAAATGGACTTTTTGGACATCTCATCCTTGGGTGCGGCCTACCGATATGCCATCAAAATCAAGCAAAAGCTCAAACAGAAGACGCAACAATTTGGGCCTGGGAACCCCTCACAACAAAAGTCTGGAAAGGGCAGCCCCAACCCATAGAACAAAGGATAGAGAAAATATGGACAGTATCAGGACAACCAATCCAAGCCGCAAGCAAAGAAGGACACCTGAAAGACAAAGAAAGATACCAGGAAGTGGTGTGACTTCAATAAGAGACCTTGGCATAACATTGTTGACTGCCGCTCAAAGTAGTCATTGGTGGCTGAAGTGAAAGCCTCTAAATCAGATGCAGATTCTGACTCTGAGCCAGAACCAGAAAGGGGAAGACAGATCATTGACACAGAACCCAGTGCCACCGTTGCTACCACCAAGCTCCAACCTAGTGAACCAGACGAGCCAGAAGAAGGAGAGTGCCTCTTCCATTCACAGATGTGGGTAAAAGGAACCCCGCTACACTTCATCGTTGATAGCGACATCCATAAAAAACTCATCTCAGCAGAGGTCATCAAGCAGCTCACCCTGCCAACAACGCCGCACCCACAACCCTACACCATTGGATGGCTTCACTAAGGAAGCGATCTCCGCGTCAGCCAACAGTGTCAATTTTCATATGACATCAAGCCATTCAAAGACAAGGTATTATGTGATGTTTCTCCTCTTGAAGTTTGTGATGTTCTTTTGGGCCAACCTTATTTATGGAAATGTCATGTTGTATATGAGTCTAGGCCTCATAGTGTTATTATTACTTTGAACAGGAAATTGTACAGGATACCCAAGGCAGTCCCACCTAGTGATATTTCCTTGATCTCTGCTAAGTAATGCAGGAAGGTCATCTCTGAGACAGGGAAGTTTGTATTCTTCATGATTTTCTCTCAGAATAAGCGAAATATCACAGCCACATCTAGGGTCTCTACGGCCGACCTCTCCACATAGCAGAAGAAAATAAGGTCGTGGAAGAATACTCAAATATCTTCTCCTCACCTACAGGGGTACCTTTGCACTTCCAGGTCAAGCACCCCATCGATCTAACCCCCGACGCACTGCTTCCCAATGGTCCAGTCTATCGTTGCTCTTTGTTAGAGAATGAGGAGATCAAGTGACAGATCCAAGAACTAATCCACAAGGGGCACATCCATCCCGGCTCATCACCTCGTGGGAGCCCAATCATGCTGGTACAGAAGAAAGATGGAACCTGGCGACTATGTATTGATTACCGAGCTCTGAATAAAATCACAGTCAGAAACCAATACCCAATTCCCCAAATCGACGAACTCCTTGATCAACTCACGGGGGCCAAATACTTCAGTAAGATTGATCTTAAGACTGGCTACCACCAGGTCTTGATAGAACAGACAAATGTATGGAATACTACATTCAAGTCAAAGGAAGGCCTTTTTGAATGGTTGGTCATGCCCTTTGGTCTGAAAAATTCTTCAGCCACTTTCATGAGGATGATGGACGATATCCTACGACCATTCACCAATACTTTTGTAGTGGTGTATCTGGATGACATTCTAATTTACAGCAAGACTTGGGCCAAACACTGTGCAGCATGTTCAGCAGGTTTTGCACACCCTGTGGCAACACAAGCTATACGCCAACTTGGAAAAATACTCCTTCATCATGGACAGGGTCCATTACCTAGGGTACATCATATATTAACACAACATACATGTGGATCCAGCCAATATCCAAGTCATCCATGACTGGTCAGCCCCAACAACACTCACTGAGCTTCGAAGCTTCTTGGGCCTTGTCAATTTCTACCGCAGGTTCATGTTGGGATTCTCCCATATTGCATGGGTCCTCAGCCAAATAAACAGGGGTGGTGGTAAGGATAAATTTACGTGGGGTCGGTCCCAACAATAAGCGTTCGATGATTTGAAGCAACGTTTGTGCTCAGCCCTAGTACTTTCACTACCATACCTGCAACATCCCTTTGAAATTGAGACAGATGCTTCAGACTATTCTGTGGGCGTTGTTCTCACTTAGCACAGCCACCCCGTGGCCTATCATAGTGAGACACTGTCAGATATTGTCTGTAAGTACCCTACTTACGATAAATAAATGTACTCCATTGTACAAGTCTATCACCAGTGGAGACATTACATTCTTGGGAAGGAGACAGTCATCCACACTGATCATAAGCCAGTGCAGTTCATGCAGACATAGAGAAAATTGCAGAATGAATGCCATCAAAAGTGGTCCACATACTTGCAGCAATTCCACCTCAACATCAAGTATAAAATAGGAAGCACCAATCACATCGTTGATTACCTCAGCAGACTGCCAATCATGGCACTCACCACGATGCTAGACTCTTGTGGCCATGAGACATCTGGATGACCCCAACTCTATGAGACAAACCCTGACTTCGCCACCACCTACCAAATGTTGGGTGCAAACGCAGTTGTCGATAATTTCCATCTTCAGGATGGGTTGTTGTGTCGTTTGGGCCATATCTGTGTTCCATCAAGTGAGTGGGTGAATTTTATCTGGGAAGCCCACTACAGTCGGGTGGAAGGACACTTCAGCGTCGAAAAGACAGTGGTGATGCTACAAAAAGATTTCTACTGGCCGAAACTTCGACAGGAGGTCAGCAAGTATATCAGGTCCTGCACTTCCTACACTATTTCCAAACCGACCACTAAGAAACAGGGCCTGTACTCCCCTCTTCCTACTCCTAACAGGCCATGGGAATCCATCTCAATGGACTACATGTCGGGCCTCCTTTCCACCAAGCAGAGAAATGACTGTGTTTTTGTGGTTGTTGATCGCTTTTCTAAGATGGCTATTCTAGTTGCCTACAAGAAGAGAATCACAGTACAGGCCACTTCCAAGATCTTCTTTGAATGAGTCTCGGTACATTTTGGAATCCCAAAAACCATTGTCTCAGATCGGGATAGTCAATTTCTCAGCACATTCTGGTCGAGCCTCTGGTCACTGCTGGATACTAATCTCACCAAATCCACGACCTTCCACCCCTAGATAGATGACCAAACCGAGGTTGTAAATCGAATGATTGTGCATATCCTTCGCATGTATAATTCAAATCACCCTCACACATGGGATGAGATCCTTCCATATGTCCAACATAGCTACAACCGAGCCCTGCATAGCTCAACCAGCCACAACCCCTTTCAGGTGGGGTTGGGATTCCAACCATTGGGTCCCATAGATTTTTTCCTTCCCCTTCCGGTCACCTTGACCGACTCATCTCCTGCTCCAACTAAAGCTGACAAAGACATCCGGTTCACTGAGAGGATCCAGCACATCCGCCAAAAGGTTCAGGATATCTTATAGAAGTCCAATGACAAGTACAAACATCGCCATGATCAACATCGTGCCACATAAGTTTCAGGTGGGCGACAAAGTTTGGTTGCACTTGCAGAAAGAACACCTTACAGGACCCCATCGGAAGCTTCGCCCACTCCATTATGGTATGTACACTATCACAAAGGCCATGGGGGATAATTCTTTTGAGCTCAACATTCCTCCCTTCCTTGGACTACACCCAGTGTTCAATGTGGATCTTCTTCGCCCTTATTTCCCACCATTATTAGACACCTCAGAAGTACCATAACATCTAACACCATAGAGATCAAACCTGACTACATACAACAGAAATCCAATGATCAAATTGTGGACACACAGATAAAGTGCACTCGGCAACAAAGGATCCAACTTTATCGAGTCGTCAAAGCAGGGCAGCTCCTGCACCAAGGCAAGGGTCTCACCCGGGGCCAAATTCAACAGAAATTTCCTCATCTGATGGGGGACCTCAACGAAATGGAGACCATTTCTTCCTAGGGAGGGAGGACTGATCCAGATGGATATTGGTGGCCACCCACCTTTTCCAACTGGCTCAAAATAGTTTTCTGACAATTTTGGCAATTTACTATTTTTAGCAGTTTTAACTTCCGGGGCCATTTTGAGGGCCTAAATGAATGTTTTTAGGGATAGATATCCTCAAAGATATCCTAATGAATAAATAATCCCTTTAAATGAATCTCCTCAATGATACCTTTCCAACGGGCTATCACGTGCCTAAAATGGAGATCGTATGCAAAAGTTACAACCCCGGGAAGTTGATGTACTAACTTACCCAAATAGGGCTCACATGACTTTTGGCACTTCATCTCCTAGGGTTACGTTTTTGGATGTCTAGGGTTTTTGGAATTCTTGTTTATTGTAACAAGGCCTTCAGAGCCTCATTGTAATCTTCTTCTTGCGAATGTGCACAACTGTCACATCTCTTCTCAGAGATAAGCCGCCACCATTCCAACAAGCTTGTTTCCGATGCATTTTACAGTTTCAGCTTATTTTGTTATTGAATAGAAAACCAATTTTACTGTATCTCTGTTATTTTGTGTTAAGTACCTGTTAATAATCTATATTCATTTCATTCTTCTCATAAAATCCAGATTAGTGGTATCATAGCGGTCTGCTCCTTGTCGTCTTAATGCATGTCCCCAATGAGGTCGAAGTACAAAGAGTTAGGTCTCGAGCTTGTTTCTATTGAGAAAAAAAGCTCTCGCACGCCCAAGCGACCTCTCATGGCAGGAGAAAATAAAGATGATGGGACAGGATATCCTTTCAAACTATTGATTGAGGAATCCCTCACGCAACAGAGGAACGAGATGATGGATAGTTTTGCGCAAATCCTTTGGCGACTACCATCAGGTGACGCATCTTCTTCGAACGGAACCGCCCCCTTCAAGGTACAAGTAAACTTTGATATTCCTATATTTGAAGGTTAGATAGACACAGATGTTGTAGACAAGTGGTTGAATCTACTAGACGGGTATTTTTCTGTCCATAACTTTTTGAATAGAGAAAAGATTACTTTTGCGCTCCTCAAAGTTGTTCCCCATGTCAAAGATTGGTGGGAAACTTTCTGTGAACAAAAGGAAACAGAGGAAACCTCATTATTTTCAGTCATGACCACTTCAAAATCCTTCAGAGATGTTATTAAAGAACAATACTACCCTGTCAGAAGTTATGACAACCTGTATACCAAATGGACCACACTATGGCAAGAAAGAAACCAAGTAGTGCCCGATTTCATGAATATCTTCCATACCTTGCGCACCAAGCTGGGTATCAAAGATTCAGAGCGACATCTGGTGCTCAAGTATCATAGTGCTCTGCGTAGATACATCCAGACAGAAATAGAATTTCTGGACATCCCATCCTTGGGCGCAGCCTACCGATATGTCGTCAAAATCGAGCAGAAGCTCAAACAAAAGACGCGACAATTTGGGCCTGGGAACCCCTCAAAACAAAAGCGGGGAACAGGTGGCCCCAACCCATAGAACAAAGGACAGAGCAAAGATGGGTAGTATTAGGACAACCAGTCCAAGCCGCAAGCAAAGAAGGACACTAGAAAAAAAAAAAGATACCGGGAAGTGGTGCGACTTCCATAAGATCCCTTGGCATAACACTGCTGACTGTCGCTCAAAGTAGTCGTTGGTGGCCGAAGTGAAAGCCTCTGAATCAGATGTGGATTCTAACTCTGAGCTAGAACTAGAAAGGGGAAGATGGATCATTGATTCGAAACCCAGTCCCATCGTTTCTACCACCAAGCTCCAGCCTAGTGAACTAGACGAGCCAGAAGAAGGAGACCACCTCTTCCATTCATAGATGTGGGTAAAAGGCACCCCTCTACACTTCATTGTTGATAGCGGTAGCCAGAAGAACCTCATCTCAGTAGAGGTCATCAAGTGGCTTGCCCTGCCAACAACGTCGCACCCACAACCCTACACCATTGGATGGCTCCGCCAAGGAAGCGATCTCCGCATCAACCAACAGTGTCGACTGTCGTACAACATCAAGCCCTTCAAAGATGAGGTATTATGTGATGTTTCTCCTCTCGAATTTTGTGATGTTATTTTGGGCCAAACTTATTTATGGAAATGTCATGGTGTATATGAGTCTATGCCTTGTAGTGTTATTATTACTTTGAACAGGAAATTGTACAGGATACCTGAGGCAGTCCCACCTAGTGCTATTTCCCTGATCTCTGCTAAGAAATTCAAGAAGGTCATCTCTTATACGGGGAAGTTTGTCTTCTTCTTGATTCTCTCTTAGAATAAGTGAAAGATCACAGCCACATCCAGGGTCTATGCGGTCGACCTCTCCACACAACAGAAGCAAGTAGATAAGGTCGTGGAAGAATACTCAGATATCTTCTCCTCACCTACAGGGGTACCTCTTCACTTCCAGGTCAAGCACCCCATCAATCTGACCCTCAGTGCACCGCTTCCCAATGGGTGAGTCTATCGCCACTCTTTGTTAGAGAATGAAGAGATCAAGCGACAGATCCAAGAACTGCTCCACAAGGGGCACATCCGTCCTAGCTCGTCACCTTGTGGGAGCCCAATCGTGTTAGTATAGAAGAAAGATGGAACCTGGCGACTCTGTATTGATTACCGGGCTCTGAATAAAATCACAGTCAAAAACCGATACCCGATTCCCTGAATTAGCGACCTCCTTGATCAACTCACGGGGGACAAATACTTCAGTAAGACTGATCTGAAGTCTGGCTAAAACCAGGTCTCGATAGAATAGACAGATGTATGGAAGACCACCTTCAAGTCAAAGGAAGGCCTTTTTGAATGGTGGGTCATGCCCTTTGGTTTGAAAAATGCACCAGCCACTTTCATGAGGATGATGGATGATATCCTGTGACCATTCACCAATAATTTTGTAGTGGTGTATCTGGATGACATTCTAATTTACAACAAGACTTGGGCTGAACACTTGCAGCATATTCAGCAGGTTCTGCACACCCTGCGGCAACACAAGCTATACGCCAACTTGGAAAAATGCTCCTTCGGCATGGACAGGGTCCATTACCTGGGGTACTTCATTGATCAACATGAAGTACATGCGGATCTATCCAAGATCCAATTCATCCATGACTGGCCAGCCCCAACAACACTCACTGAGCTTCGGAGCTTCTTGGACCTTGCCAATTTCTACCGCAGGTTCATGTTGGGATTTTCCCATATTGCATGGGCCCTCAGCCAAATAAACAGGGGTGGTGATAAGGTGAAATTTGTGTGGGGTCGGTCCCAACAACAAGCATTCGATGATTTCAAGCAGCGCTTGTGCTCATCCCCAGTACTTTCACTACCATACCTACAACATCCCTTTGAAATTGAGACAGATGCTTCAGGCTATGTTGTGGGTGTCGTTCTCACTCAGCACGGCCACCCCATGGCCTATCATAGTGAGACACTGTCAGATATTGTTCGTAAGTACCCTACTTACGACAAAGAAATGTACTCCATTGTGCAAGCCTGTCGCCAGTGAAGACATTACATTCTTGGGAACGAGACAGTCATCCACATTGATCATAAGCCATTGCAGTTCATGCAAACACAGAAAAAATTGCAGAATGACTGCCATCAAAAGTGGTCCACATACTTGCAGCAATTCCACCTCAACATCAAGTATAAAACATGAAGCACCAATCGCATCACTGATTACCTCAACAGACCACCAGTCATGGCACTCACCATGGTGCTAGACTCGTGCGGTCATGAGACATCTGGATGGCCCCAACTCTATGAGATAGACCCTGACGTCACCACCACCTACCAAATGTTGGGTGCAAATGCAGTTGTCGATAATTTCCATCTTCAAGATGGGTTGTTGTGTCATCTAGGCCATATCTGTGTTCCATCAAGTGAGCAGGTGAAGCTGATCTAGGAAGCCCACTACATTTGGGTGGCAGGACACTTCGGCGTTGAAAAGACAATGGCGATGATACAGAAACATTTCTATTGGCTGAAACTTCGACAAGAGGTCAGCAAGTATATCAGGTCCTGCACTGCCTGTGCTATTGCCAAACTGACTGTTAGTTCTAGAAGTTGCCCCTAGACTACTATAGGGTCAAGCCTAGCCCATCTTCAGTTATTGCAATGATTTTATAAATAAGAATGTGTTTGGGTTTTTGAAATAAAGTGGATGAGGTAGATGACGAGAGAAAGAATAAAAGAAACAAGCTAAAAGCAGATCAGTTAAAACACCATTGGGCATGGAGTCAAGTAAACACTTTGTTAATCGGAGGCAATCAAATTGTCTATCAAATAAGACATTTATATGTAAATGGGTAGAAGAATATGGAATAAACGAAAAGTAGAACACCTCATCAAACTAAGAATCTCTTTGTCACATGGATGCAATGGTACTTGAAACAAAACACACGGATGATAGACAGTTACGGCAAAATCTTTACCGCTTGGGAATATATCATCCATAAGTAGCCATTGATTCTCAATGTCTATAATTCATTCAAGTAAGAAGAAAGACATAATGTAAAACAAGGAAGATGGAAAAACAGTGTTTAGACAAGAAGATCACAATCTGATAAAACAAATTTCATATATCTCCAATGTCAGAAGTGATTCCTAAAATACAATGCCTTCAGGTTTCTAATAACTCTGATGGATGCTCTTTCATCAATCTTAGCAGCCTTACCCTCATGCCCCCCCCCCCTTCCTGTTTACAAGAATCGGGATTTTATAGCCCTTTACAATTCATTGATCAGACTCTCTAAATCTCTCGAGGAGATAAGGAAAACAAATCATGGAATTTGGTCAACATTTCTAAAAACAGAGCATCTCGAAATCTTTTTAGGATCGAGCCAGATAAAAAGATATCAACTAATTGAATGAAATCCCCTTGTTGAGTTGGGCCAATCTTTTTCCATTGGGCATCAGGAGATAAGGCTTTTGACTAAGATATCAAATCCATCCTTCTTAGCCTTCGAATATCATTTATTTGTTGGAAACCTGAGATTGATTACTTTTCTTTTGCTTGGAAATCTGGGATTCCCTCTTTGACTAATACTCTCTGCTGACAGGTACCCTAAAGAAACTTGATTAGTTGCTTTAAGTGCTTCTCTACTTGTTTTTTTCTTCCCCTTGAAAAAATGGATTTAATTTCCACTTCTGCCACTAGGCACTCGATCTGCTACCTTTTTAATTGCTTCCACTTGTACATTACTTCCTGGAAATGCTCTTCACCTGCTAAAATTAGGATCTGCTTAAAACTCAAAGAAACTTCTAAAAATATGCAAGATAACCTTTGTTTTCCACCACTGTTTGAATCTGATGCCTTATTTTTATATATTCTTGGATCTAACAAGATTTTCTAACCATCGATTTAGTCCTATAAAATATGGGAACAACTATCTGCTCATATTTCTCCTTGAAATCTGGAAAAAATCTATTCCTTTAACTGTTTTCCACTCATAGACTTTTTCTTAGAATGTTGAGTTTGATTACCTACCATCTTTTGATTTTATGCCTGGAAATGAGGATTTTTTTTTTCTAATCATGTGGCTTATTTGAAAAGATTAGATCCTTCATCCAAATATTTGATACTTGGTTGACCATAAATGAGATACCTCAAACATTGAGATTTGATCATTTCTTCTATGATTTGAATACATGATTTTTAGATGATCTGGTAAATCTCTAGACATATCCCTGCACATAATTTTGAGGTCTGAGACTTCATTAACATTTGATTGATCATGTTCTTGGTCTGATCCACTTTCATGGCCATGCGAACTTCCCTCTTTAATATGCGAGCACTCCAAGTAACCTGCAAATTGACCCTGAACGTGCTTCGACCTGCCAAAAAGACTATCCAACTATTTGTAATCACACCCATTGTGAGTGTGGAACTGCTATTTCCTCGAGATTTTACCAGCTCAAACTCTCTTTCATTTTGAGGTAGATTCCCGAATCAAAATTTCCTTACTGGTAACTTCGCTACCAACCTGTAGCAACATATCATCTGAGATAAAACTCTCTTCTCCACTTTGCCCTGCAGAACGTCCAATAGATAAAACATCTCCAGAAAGAAGATCCATTCCAGACAGCTTCACCCATTTTTCACATTGATGCACCATTAATGTTTTATTATCAACTTGAACCTGCACTTTAACTTATCTTGACACCTGTGAATGCTATGGCTCTACACAGTTGGTGGTTGGCACCTGTGATCTCCATGGACGCACTCCTATTGTGGCTTAGTGCTGGTCTCATTTATTTTTATTGTGAGCTGGCCGCTTAACCTTAGCAATCATTTGTATTGTGGTCGTTACCTTGACCTCTTTTGCAGATAATGGTGTAGAACTAGCCATCGTGCTAGCAATCATGTTACAAATAAATTGACACTTGGCACAAAGATAGTGGTTACCCTCTAAATTTGACATATTACGGAAACATTTTTAGGAATTAAACCTTTTGTAGTTTTTGGCAATACCAAACCAATCGTTGACACCAATCTCAAACCAATCTGCACAATATCTATATTCATCCAGAAGGACAGAGCCAAAAGGTTCATGCCTACCAATCTTTCCAGAATTTTTCATGATGGTTTATTCACAGCTTCACTAGCACTATCCTTGCAATTTTTTGAGGAAAACCTTGATATTTGGATCTAATGGAGTCAAATGCCCTTTTCTCATCAAAACAATTTACATGATACATGAGATAATTTGTTAAATAAACTGGTCACAGTCGATTCTCTTGACAGCTATGATCATATTCTGCGTTTCCATGAAGACCTAGGCTCGCCCCTGCTGTCTTGGATTTGTGTTGAGTCATGGCTTGATTTGTGGATTATAAAGAGAAATGGGCCTGTGGATTAACTCGTGGATTGTGTGTTTGTGTGGTAGATTGCAAGTAACTGGAGCTTGGGGTGTTGGAGCTGGAATCTAAACTTTAAGCCTAGAACTTGATAAAATACAACAACTTTTACATAAGGCCGAGAGCCAACCTAAAAGACCAGAACTTTAATAAACAAAGCCACAAGCTGAAAATGGCTTTATAAAATTTTAAGTTCTAGTTACTAACATGTTTCGGTGCTACAGGAATAACCCTATTCCCACAAATTGCAATATTCATATCTAGATACTAACACCGACCATTAAGAAACAGGGCATGTACACCCTTCTTCCTACTCCTGACAAGCCATGGGAATCCATCTCAATGGACTACATGTCGGGCCTCCCGTTCACCAAGTGGGGAAATGACTGTCTTTTTGTGGTTGTTGATCACTTTTCTAAGATGGAGATTACGGTTTCCTGCAAGAAGATCATCACAGCAGAGGCCACTGCCAAGCTCTTCTTTGAACGAGTCTTGGTACATTTTGGAATCCCACAAACCATTGTCTCAGATCGGGATAGTCGATTTCTCATCACATTTTGGTCGACCTCTAGTCATTGTTGGACACCAAGCTCACCAAATCCACAACCTTCCACCCCCAGACAGATGGCCAAACCGAGGTTGTAAATTGAATGATTGTGCATATCCTCTGCATGTATAATTCAAAGCACCCTCATACATGGGATGAGAGCCTTCTCTATGTCCAGCATAGCTACAATCGAGCCCTGCATAGCTCAACCGGCCATAACCCCTTTCAGGTGGGGTTGGGATTCCAACCATTGGGTCCCATAGATGTTGCACTTCCCCTTGCGGTCACCTCGACCGACTCATCTCCTGCTCCAACTGAAGCTAACAAAGCCACCCGGTTCATTGAGTGGATCCAGCACATCCGCCAATAGGTTTAGGATATCTTACAGAAGTCCAATGACAAGTACAAACAATGCCATGATCAACATCGGGAGCCACATAATTTTCAGGTCCGTGACAAAGTTTGGTTTCACTTGCAGAAAGAACGCCTTACAGGACCCCATCGAAAGCTTTGCCCACTCCATTATTGGTCGTACACTATCACCAATTCCATGGGGGATAATGCTTTAGAGCTCAAAATTCCTCCCTTCCTTGGTCTGCACCCAGTGTTCAAAGTGGATCTCCTTCACCCTCATTTCCAACCATTATTGGACACCTCAAAAGTAGCAGAACAGATGACACCAACAGAGATCAACCCGTACTGCATACAAAAGGAATCCAATGATCATATTGTGGACACACAGATCAAGGGCACTCGAAAACAAAGGATCCAGCTTTATCGAGTCGTCAAAGCAGGGCAGCTCTTGCACCAAGGCAAGTGGCTCACCCGTGGCCAAATTCAACAGAAATTTCCTCATCTAATGGGGGACCTCAATGCAATGGATACCATTGCTTCCTAAGGAGGGAGGATTGATCCAGATGGATTTCGGTGGCCACCCACCTTTTCCAACTAGCTCAAAACAGTGTTCTGACAATTTTGGCAATTTACTATTTTTAGGAGTTTAACTTCCGGGGCCATTCTGAGGGCCTAAATGAAGTTTTTTCAGGATCGATCTACTCAATGATAGTCAAAGTCATAAATTATCCCCCAAAATAAATTTCCTCAATGATACCTTTCCAACAGGCTATCACACGCCTAAAACGGAGATTATATGCAAAAGTTACGACCCCGGGAAGTTGATTGAGGAATCCCTTACGCAATAGAGGAACGAGATGATGGATAGTTTCGCGCAAATCCTTCAGTGGCTACCAACAAGCGATGCATATTATTCGAATGGTGGCACCGCCCCCTTCAAGGTACAAATAAACTTCAATATTCCTATATTTTAAGGTCAGATAGACGCAGATGTTGTAGACAAGTGATTGAATCTACTAGATGGGTATTTTTCTTTCCATAACTTTTCGAATAGAGAAAACATTACTTTTGCACTCCTCAAATTCGTTCCCCGTGTCAAAGATTGGTGGGAAACTTTCTGTGATCAAAAGGAAATAGAGGAAACCTCATTATTTTCAGTCACGGCCACCTGGGAATCCTTCAAGGATGTTATTAAGGAACAATACTACCCTATCGAAAGTTATGACGACCTGTATACCAAATAGACCACACTGCGGCAAGAAAGAGACCAAGCAGTGCCCGATTTCCCAAATATCTTTCATACCTTGCGTACCAAGATGGGTATCAAAGATTCGGAGCAATATCTGGTGCTCAAGTATCATGGTGCTCTACATAGATACATCCAGACTAAAATGGAATTTCTAGACATCTCATCCTTAGGCACGGCCTACCAATATGCCATCAAAATCGAGCAGAATCTCAAACAAAAGACGTGGAAATTTGAGCCTGGGAACCCCTCACAACAAAAGCTAGGAAAGGGTGGCCCCAACCCATAGAACAAAGGAAAGAGAAAAGATGGACAGTATTAGGACAACCGGTCCAAGCCGCAAGCAAGAAGGACACCGGAAAGACAAAGAAAGATACCGGGAAGTGGTGCAACTTCCATAAGAGCCCTTCACATAACACTACTGACGGCCACTCAAAGCAATCGTTGGTGGCTGAAGTGAAAGCCTCTGAATCAGATCCGTATTATGACTCTGAGAAAGAACCAGAAAGGGTAAGATGGATCATTGACACGGAACCCAGTGCCACCGTTGCTACCACTAAGCTCCATCCTAGTGAATTAGATGAGCCAGAAGAAGGAGAGCGCCTCTTCCATTCACAGATGTGGGTAAAAGGAACCCCAATAATCTTCAACGTTGATAGTGGTAGCCAGAAGAACCTCATCTTAGCAAAGGTTGTCAAGCGGCTTTCCCTACCAACAACGCCACACCCACAACCCTACACCATTGGATGGATCTGCCAAGGAAGTGATCTCCTCGTCAGCCAATAATGTCGACTGTCGTACAACATCAAACCCTTCAAAGACGAGGTATTATGTGATGTTGCTCCTCTTGAAGTTTGTCATGTTCTTTTGGGCCAACTTTATTTATGGAAATGTCATGTTGTATATGAGTCTAGGCCTCGTAGTGTTATTATTACTTTGAACAGGAAATTTTACAGGATACCCGAGGCAGTCCCACCTAGTGTTATTTCCTTGATCTCTACTAAGCAATACAGGAAGGTCACCTCTCAGACGGGGAAGTTTGTCTTCTTCATGATTCACTCTCAGAATAAGAGAAAGATCACAGCCACATCCAAGGTCTTTGTGGTCGACCTCTCCACACAGCAGAATCAAGTAGATAAGGTCATGGAAGAATACTCAGATATCTTCTCCTCACCTACAGGAGTACCTCTGCACTGCCAGGTCAAGCACCCCATAAATATGACCCCCGGCGCACCGCTTCCCAATGGGCCAGTCTATCCCCACTCTTTGTTAGTGAATGAGGAGATCAAGTGGCAGATCCAAGAACTTCTCCACAAGGGGCACATTTGTCCTAAATCATCACCTTGTGGAAACCCAATCGTCTTGGTACAGAAGAAAGATGGAACCTAGCGACTATGTATTGATTATTGGGCTCTGAATAAAATCATAGTCAGGAATCGATACTTGATTCCCTGAATCGACGACCTCCTTGATCAACTCATGGGGGCCAAATACTTTAGTAAGATTGATTTGAAGTCTGGCTACCACCAGGTCCCGATAGAATAGACAGATGTATGGAAGAGCGCCTTCAAGTCAAAAGAAGGCCTTTTTGAATGGTTGGTCATGCCCTTTGGTTTGACAAATGCTCCATCCACTTTCTTGAGGATGATGGATGATATTCTGTGACCATTCACCGATGCTTTTTAATGGTGTATCTGGATGACATTCTAATTTACAGCAAGACTTGGGCCAAACACTTGCAGCATATTCAGCAGGTTCCGTGCACCTTGCGGCAGCACAAGCTATACGCCAACTTGGAAAAATTCTCCTTCGGCATGGACAGGATCCATTACCTAGGGTACATCATTGATCAGCATGGTGTACATGTGGATCCATCCAAGATCCACATCATCTGTGACTGGCCAGCCCAAACAACACTCACTGAGCTTCAGAGCCTCTTTGGCCTTGCCAATTTCTACCGCAGGTTCGTGTTGGGATTCTCCCATATTGCATGGGCCCTCAGCCAAATAAATAGGGGTGGTGGTAATGAAAAAATTGTGTGGGGTTGGTCCCAAAAACAAGCGTTCAATGATTTGAAGCAACACTTGTGCTCAACCCCAGTACTTTCATTACCAGAACTGCAACATCCCTTTAAAATTGAGACAGATGCTTCAGACTATGTTGTGGGCACCGTTCTCACTCAGCACGGCCACCTCGTGGCCTATCATAGTGAGACACTATCAGATATTGTCTGTAAGTACCCTACTTATGACAAAGAAATGTACTCCATTGTGCAAGCCTACCACCAATGGAGACATTACATTCTTGGGAAGGAGACACAGGGAAAATTGTAGAATGATCACCATCAAAAGTGGTCCACATACTTGCATCAATTCCACCTCAACATCAAGTATAAAACAGGAAGCACTAATCATGTCGTTGATTGCCTCAGTAAACCGCTAGTTGTCGCACTCACCACGGTGCTAGACTCTTGCAGCCATGAGACATATGGATGGCCCCAACTCTATGAGACAGACCCTAACTTCACCACCACCTACCAAATGTTGGGTGCAAATGCAGTTGTCGATAAGTTCCATCTTTAGGATGGGTTGTTGTGTTGTCTAGGCCATATCTGTGTTCCATCAAGTGAGCGGGTGAAGCTGATATGGGAATCCCACTACAGTCGGGTAGCAGGACACTTCGACGTCAAAAAGATAGTGGCGATGATACAGAAACATTTCTACTGGCCAAAACTTTGACAAGAGGTAAGCAAGTATATCATGTCCTACACTGCCTATGTTATTCCCAAACCGACCACTAAGAAACAAGGCTTGTACACCCCTCTTTCTACTCCTGACATTCCATGGGAATCCATCTCAATGGACTACATTTCGGGCCTCCCGTCCACCAAGCGAGGAAATGACTGTGTTTTTGTGGTTGTTGATCGCTTTTCTAAGATGGCGATTTTGGTTGCCTGTAAGAAGAGCATCACAAAAGAGGCCACTGCCACGCTCTTCTTTGAACAAGTCTAGGTACATTTTGGAATCCCACAAACCATTGTTTCATATCAGGATAATCGATTTCTCAGCACATTCTGGTCAAGCCTCTAGTCACTGCTGGACACCAAGTGGCCTTCCACCCCCATACAGATGGCCAAATTGAGGTTGTAAATCGAATGATCATGCATATCCTTCGCATGTATAATTCAAAGCACCCTCGCACATGGGATGAGAGCCTTCCCTATGTCCAGCATAGCTACAACCGAGCCCTGCATATATCAACCGGACACAGCCCCTTTCAAGTGGGGTTGGGATTCCAACCATTGAGTCCCATGGATGTTGCACTTCCCCTTGCAATCACCTCGACCGAATCATCTCCTGCTCCAACTGAAGCTGACAAAGCCACCTGGTTCATTGAGAAGATCTAGCACATCCACCAACAGGTTTAGGATATCTTACAGAAGTCCAATGACAAGTACAAACAGCGCCATGATCAACATCGGGTGCCACATAAGTTTCAGGTGGGAGAAAAAGTTTGGTTGCACTTGCAGAAAGAATGCCTTACAGAACCCCATCGAAAGATTCACCCACTCCATTATGGGTCGTACACTATCACCAAGGTCATGGGGGATAATGCTTTTGAGCTCAACATTCCTCCCTTCCTTGGCCTGCACCCAGTGTTCAACGTGGATCTCCTTTGCCCTTATTTCCCACCATTATTGGACACCTTAGAAGTAGTAGAACCTCTGACACCAACATAGCTCAACCCTGACTACATACAATAGGCATCTAATGATCATATTTTGGACACACATATCAAGGGCACTCGACAACGAAGGATCCAGCTTTATCGAGTCGTCAAAGCAAGGAAGCTCCTGCACCAAGGCAAGTGGCTCACCCGAGGCCAAATTCAGAGAAATTTTCTCATTTGATGGGGGACCTCAATGCAATGGATACCATTGCTTCCTAAGGAGGGAGGATTGATCCATATGGATATCAGTGGCCACCCACCTTTTCCAACTGGCTTAAAACAGTTTTCTGATAATTTTGGCAATTTACTATTTTTAGGAGTTTTAACTTCCGGGGCCATTTTGAGGGCCTAAATGAAGATTTTTCAGGATCGAGCTCCTCAACGATACCTTTCCAATGGGCTATCACATGCCTAAAATGGAGATCGTATGAAAAAGTTACGACCCAGAGAAGTTGATGTACTAACTTACCCAAACAGGGCCCACATGATGTTTGGTGCTTCATCTCCTAGGGTTAGGTTTTTGGATGTCTAGGGTTTTTGGAATTCTTGTTTATTGTAAAAATGCCTTCAGAGCCTCATTGTAATCTTATTCTTGTGAATGCGTGCATCCATCACATATCTTCTCAAAGATAAGCCGCCACCATTCCAACAAGCTTGTTTCCGTTGCATTGTACAGTTTCAGCTTATTTCGTTAT
>CBVK0100184250.1:0-20634 GCA_900067695.1 Picea abies
ATTCCTCTTTCTTTCATCATCATGAGATTCATTATTGGAATTTGAACTACCATGAAGGGAATATTTACCTTGTACTCCAACCGCCGTGATCTTTCCTTCGTCTCCTAAATCAAAACCAATATCTTGTTGCAATGTAGCAATGGTGTTTGTCTTCCCCTTTCCACCAAACTATTTCACTCTCTTCTCTGGATGTAGTTTGCAATAGTGTTCATCATCGTGACCACTCTCCTTGCAATGAGTCCAAGATGGATTTCCTTCTTCTCTCCTTACAGTGGCAGTATTTTTTTCCTTCCTTATAAACTTCTTAAATTTCTTATGTGGGAGATTGGAAGGTTTCTTTGTGGGATGTTCTTGAACGTTCTTTCCCCTGTTCTCAAGGTGAGTGGATTGCACACAAAATTCGTCAAGATTGGTGGGTTTAAAAAATAGCAAAGTATGATGAATATAACTATGAAGTGCACCAATATACTTCATTAANNTTTCATAAGAATCCAAAGGAATGTTTAATGCAAGATCTTTCTTCCTAAATTATTTTGTGAAACTTTGTATAGTTTGACCCTTACTTTGTCTTAAAGTTTGCCATTCCATCATTTCTTTATGTAATTAACCCAATGGATAATATTGCTTCCTTATTTTTGATTTAAATTCTAATCATGAGGAAAGAAGACTACCACACTTACTTATGTCCTGAAGTTTACTCTCCCACCATATGAGAGTGGTGCCTTCCAACCGAAGAGAAGCCAATTGCACTTTAATTTCCTCTTCATCAATCTGTTGAACACAACAATACACTTCAACCTGTCGGATCCAATTATCTATCTTTTAAGGATTAGCATCTCCATTAAACATAGGTAAAAAAAAATTCACATCAAGCTTGAATAATGGTTTCTTAAAAGAATTTTTATAGCTAGAATTATGAGAATGATGAGAATGCTCAGAGAAAGAAGAGCTAGAAATTGATGGTGAAGATGGAGGCTCAGGAGGGTCTCCTCCAACCCCTTGATTCACTAAAACATCATCATATGTTTGTGCTTCCTTTTTCTTCACTTTCTTCTTCATCCTCTTCTTGTAGTCTCCATACATTTTCTCAACCATTTTTGACATGTGATAAAAGACCATATGGAAATTTTTCTCTTGTTCATCACGTTTGTCCTCTTCGACTATTGTATTCCTTTTGGATGCATGACCAACTTCGAGATTGAAAGTATTAAGAGTTCCTTCACCTTCTTATGCTTGGCCCTAGTAAGAATTCACACTCAACAATTCAAGTCAAAGAACCTTGCTCTGATACCAACATGATCCGGGATCTTTTCATTGATGTGACTTATAAAGAATTGTATTAAATGAGCATAAATTAAAGTGCAACATAAAGAAGGAAAAGATCAATAATGAAGAGACATAAGCATCAAATCTGAACACACAAAATT
The DNA here is from genome assembly GCA_900067695.1 of Picea abies. Lineage (NCBI taxonomy): Eukaryota > Viridiplantae > Streptophyta > Pinopsida > Pinales > Pinaceae > Picea > Picea abies. The sequence goes on from CBVK0100184250.1 coordinate 1,428, forward strand.
GATAATAGACTTCGTCCTTAGTGGACTACGTCTCCAGGTCCTATTCTCAAATGGGTAGGCCATTTTATTAACTCAGCAAAAGAATTTGGAAAAATACATAAGTATACCTCATTCTAGAGTTAAGCTACAGAAGCTTTGCTCAGATCAGAAAATAAACATCACCACTGAATTTGTGGCATCGAATTACCCAAAAATGACTATCTCCACGTCTCGATCTAAGTCTAGCACTTCCAGACCCCTGAGGAATTTCACCTAGGTTTTTGTGCCTGTACTTGCAATTAATTCATGAAAAATATTCTCAAAAATCTTGCTCTATCTGTATGGCCACGCCCTGGTCTGCCCCCCGAACTCTGGCAGAAATCACCTTTTAAATAAAAATTTGGGAGGATGTACCAACATAGGTTGTTGGACTAACGGTTGGCGAATACTATTTAAAACGTTGTGGTTAGGGAGGTCATGGGGTCAAGCCCACAGGCCTCCCCCTTTTGGGTGTATATTTTTTAATAGTATCAAATTGATATATATATATATATATATAGCCCGAACCTCTAGCCAAATATATCGTTCGCTAGTTTGGCGGACTGTTGGATCGGATATGGTGGACTGGCATTCCTTTTTGGCACGAGTTTTGGTGGAACGGAAATGGCAGATCGAACAACTTTGGTGATGTTTCTATTTTGGCGGAACAGTTGGTCATTCGGCCAACCTCTTTTAAATTTGGAAATTTGGTTGTTAGCCCTCATTGGGCATTTGCATGCTGCCACGTGGTATCCCATGACTGGACCACGTGGCGACCACTCATTACCCCATGTCATTAATCTGCATAGTCACCGCCACATCATCTATGCATGGTCAATTGTACGGATGCCACATGGTTGTACATACATCCACGTGGTGCTTTCCATTGGTCCACGGATTGACCAGAAAAGGCCAAAAATGAGTGACACATGGCAGCCTCTAGTGCTGCCACATCATCATGCTGACATCATATTGACATCATCATGACACGTGTCACCCTCTATGTGTTCCATGCACCTTGTACGGATGCTGACGTCGTCTATACTGATGCTGACATCAGTAGTACGGATGCTGACTCATCTCTGCTGGTTGAACTAGGTTGACCAAAACTTTGACCGTGAATATATTTTGATCCATAACTCCGTTTGATGAGTCGTTTATGTCGTTGGAAATCCTGTGATGCTCTCTTCGCGATGATGTTAATTTCACTAAGTTTTGAGGACTTTGAATTGTCACCCTTTCTCTGTCTGCTGAAGCCATTCTGAGCTTCCGAAGTCGCTTCTACGAATTCTGAGTTATCCTTAGTCTCCTCTGGATCCCTTTTGGATCAACTGTGCATCGTGTGGATGTGTTTATTATTGTTTATTATGCACTGATGGATGTTAATGTTATATGATGCCATAACATATTTAGGATGAACTGATGAACATTGTTGAATAAGTTAAAGGAATATAAATTGTGGTTAAAAGTGTATAAATTGTTGATTATTGATTCAACCCCCCTCTTAGTAATCCAACAACAATGAGGATCTTCACTATAAAGGTCGTATGTAATTAAACAACAAGTCTCACCTTAAATCCACTGTATTCTATGAACTTCATGCTTCACCCACAGTTGGGCATTCAAGATTTCACAAAACCTGTGAGCGAATCAAGCGTTCTTTTTTATGGGAAGCCATGAAACAAGACATCTACACCTTTGTGGTCGAATGTGATACTTGTTAACACAATAAGGGAGAAATAATAAAAAATCTAGGCATGCTCCAACCACCCCCTGTTCCGCCTATTATATGGACGAATATTTCAATGGACCTCATTGTCAGCTTACCCAAATCGGGCAATAAGTTAGCCATCACGGAGGTAGTAGATCAGCCATCCAAATATGCTCATTTATGTGCTCTCCAACACCCGTTTATGGCATCTACAGTGGCTCAAATTTTTATGGATAGTATCTTCAAACTCCATGGCATGCCTCACTCTATTATCTTCGACCGTAATCCAACTTTCACTATCATTTTTTGGCAATAAGTTTTCAAGCTCTAGGGAACCCAATTGCATCTTAGCACGACCTATCACCCGTAAATTGATGGTCAAAATGAAGTTGTCAATAAGTGTTTGGAAACATATCGGCATGTTTTGTGTCCGATAGAAAAAATCAATGGGCTCAATGGTTACCCCTAGTTGAATGGTGTTACAATACATCTTACCATGCTACCACTCACATGAATCACTTTGAAGCAGTCTACGGTCAAAAGCCACCATCTCTTCTCTCATACCTACTCGGTGTATCCAAGGTTTAGGAAATCGACTACACACTTACAGTCCAAGCTACCATTCTTCATACCCTCAAATAAAATTTGGTCATGGCAAAAAATTGCATCAAGCAACAAGCAAAATGGGGTCATTTTAAAAATCAATTTTCTAAAGAGGACCAAGTGTTTCCTCATCCGCAACCTTATAAGAAAACGTCACTCAAAGTTGAACACTATTTGAAACTTGTTCCCAAGTTTTATGGTACTTATACAATTCTTAAGCGTGTGGGGCTAGTGTCCTACTAGTTAGCTCTTCCCAATCACTCTAAGCTCCATCTTATTTTTCGTCTCTTGCTAAAGGAAAGTGATCATAACTAAGTGCCAGACTCAAACCCACAGGGGATTCACCTTGTTGACCAATATCTTATCACGTTCATTGATAAAGGGGGTTTTCTAATTGTGAAAAATAGGGTCAATATATTGTAGGTATTGGGGGTGGGGGTGTGGGATATGGGAGCATTTATATGTATTGGGAATAATAAAAAGTAGCATCTGGTAAAACATGGGTTTTTAAATTCAAAATATGTATTGGGAGGGGGATCAAAAAAAGTATTTTGGGATATATTTTTCAATATCGAGTGAAATTATGGGTATTCTTTAATATCCTATGAACGCACGCACTACGTCGTAGGTTCATTAAGTGGAGACCTCGTGCTCAAACCATTCTCCCTGAATTGGATGAAGAAGGCTCCATTTGGTTACAAACCAAAGCAGTTTTGGACCATCGCGAGCATCGTCTCCATAAGTGCATCATCAAGGAAGTTTTAGTCCAATGGAAGGACACACCACCGGAAGATACCACATGGGAGCCAACTACCATTCTACGACAATTTCCCCATCTCAAGGCTTGAAGACAAGGTTGTTTTTCGGGGGGGGTGTTAGGGACCTAACCTCCCTAACCCCTCACATAGGTAGAATAATATGTTTTCTATGTAATAAAGGCTAACATTAGTAAATAAGACCTATGAATAATGTGAAGAAGTCTAATATAATAAGACTTAATAGAAGTTTCCACTTTTAGAAACATCTTCTTCTAGAATGTTATTTTGAAGATAGAATTAGTATAAATAGGAGTAGAAGGCACAGGAAAATTTTCTCTTGAGAATTATTTTGTAATTGAGATTTTCTCTTGAGAATTATTTTGTAATTGAGCTCTGCTCTACTAGAGGTTGCTCCCTCAAAGAGGCAAGTGAATTTGGCTTTCTATCAATAAAGGTATGGTTTATGGTGTTATTGTTATCTATGTTTCAATGATTCTACTAGTATTCATCATAGTTATTATGTTTTGCTTTGCATAATACATATGGTACCTTGCAAATCGACCCTCTTAGAATCTTGATGTCATTCTTATTGTTGGGGGTTTTATGACCCATTTTTTCACTTGGAGGGTCACTCCATGCTTCATGGAGGTGCCTTTACCTTAGGTATGGACATGGTCATTCTTTGGAGACATATTTCAAGGATTTATTGACATTATCTGAGCATTCTTTAAGCACATTTTCTAGAGGTCGTCCCCTTTTATGAGGGTTTCTAGCATGTAAAGCATCATTTAATCTTAGTCTCCAAATTATGTGGATGACAAGTCACTTTTATTTTATTTCCTTTGGCTTATTTTGGGGAATAAATAATGGGAAAGAGTTGTGAGACTCATCTATAAATAAAGGCACTCCTCTCATTCCAAGTTGTTGTAAATTGTTGGAGATCATTATTGAAGCCATTAATAGAATATTTTTTACTTGGTGTTAATTCTTGGAGCTCCTTCTTTCTTGGTTATTCTTCTTGGTATATTTTTTCAAGACTATTGTGAATGCTAAAGATTCTACATAAACTAGCAAGATCGATCCATTGAAGAGTTATCAACTACTTGGAGGAGGATGTCTAGGGTTTGTATCCCTTCCTTCTTCCCTAAAACGATTTGGTAAGTGCTTATCTCTTGTCTTCATTAGTATTATTCTCCTTGACAAGGGTTTTGAGTATTATTTTCAAGTATTTTGTTGATCTTGTTGCTGAAGGTTATTCCCTAGGGGAAACCCTTCTTGAAGGGCCTCAATTTCATGGTTTGTCTTGATCAGACAAGAGACTACTAGCCTTGTGGCCCTAGTCTCTCACTCTAATACATAAACGTTGATAATCGATTCATATAGGGGCATACTTCTTGACCCCATAAGATGTGAGTGGAGACAAGGCATTGAGCTTAACTCCCAACAACCAACCATAAAAACCATAAAAATTCAACTCTTTTTCTTTTATGTTTCATAAAATACAAAAAATATAAAAGATATGAACCATCAAAAATATTTATTTCATTGTCTAGTGCAAAGCTAATGGTTTACTTTCATTTTCTAAACATTTTTATCTATGGGTTTGTGCTTCATTGTTAATTTCTAACTATAAGAAGGAAAATCGGCCATATTGGCATTGTGTTTAAAGGTTATATCTAACGTTTTGTGGTTGATTTAAGGTGTTTACTAATTCTAGAAATTAAATTACAACAATAGAAATCAGAATTTTTGAAACCCTAAAGTTAGGGTTTAACCTTAAAAGATAAAACCTAACCCTACCCTAGCTCATATTTCACTTGTGGATTGTTTATAAAGTTTATCTAACACATTCTAATGGTGAAATTCATCTCCTAAGAAATTCATTATTGTTATATTTAATTATGGAGAATTTTGGTGAAACCCTAGGGGGATTCACCACCTAGTTTTGCAAGTTTGAGTTAATTTCACGGTTATTATTCATTTGAACTTGCAATTAATCATTTTTTATTTTTTTTTCATAGCTTATTCATTCCCCGAGCTAAATTACCCAAGATTCATCCTTCTAAATGCTTTTAGTCACTCTTGGGGTGCTTTTCCTCACCCAAAATCTGCATTTTTTGTGTTTTTATTATTATTATCATAAATCAGATTCTGGAATTGTTGGACAGCATCAAACTAGTCCAATTTGCACCATACAATCAAGGGATAACTCAAGTATATCATTGTTCCTTGATTTGTCCAAAAATATCTCACTCTTGCATAGTAAAAGATACTTATTTCTTCATTTAGAGTGTGATATCATAGCGTTGGTTTATTTTCTATTGTAGCATACTTATTTCATATCTCAACACTTTCATAATTAGCTCCTAACCCTCATTACATTATAGTAGTTATTTTCCTAATACTTGGTTCAATATTCTTAAGACATTTGACTACTCTGGCACCGGTCTATCTAATGTGTATTAAGGTGTGTAGTTGAAGTGAACCATATCAAAGAGGTTCTATATAGGTTTTGCTTCCAAGGATTAGGATACCCCTTCTAGCTTCTAGGAACTAGAATAAAGTGAGGGGCGGATTGTGCTAAGGTGACAGTGGTGCATTTCTCGTGTTGTGCTTACCCCCAATAGTATCCTCACAAAAGTTGCTAGTTTGGGCGGTAACAAGACATAAACCATTTGTTGAAAACCACAAAATAAACCAAAAAGCAAACAAAACCAACCCAAAAATTTTTCCACAAAATAAACCAAAAAGCAAACAAAACCAACCCAAAAATTTTTACGGGGGGGGGGGCTAGTTGGCCCTCGCTATGACTCCCCCTCCACGTGCATACAAATAGAAAGTGGAGATAGCCATGCAAATAATATAACACATTCCCAATAGGTTGAACTACAAACTACCTCCCTCTTCGGTTTCACAACAACCAAGATTCTCAAAGGATATAGTTTCCTCCACGAGGCTAAGAAAATTTTGAATAGAATGAGTCTATAAACCCAACATAGAATTCATATCATCTAGAAATAAATTATCTAGTAACTCTAGACTTTGAGCCCCTATTTGATTACTTGGCTCAATATCCACAATCTTCGATAGGATAGGGTCAATAAAGTTATTATGCCTAGGTATGTTGAGTACACAACACACCCTAAAATTCTAAAATTTTAGGTACCACTTTTATTTGATTTTGAGAGAATTTGTGTGTATTTTGAGTTGATTGATTTTATGCATTTCATATAGTTTAGCAAGTGTTTTACCTTAATAAAAAAACAGAACAAAAAACACTTTGTGCTAGAAAAACCATTTTGTAGTTCAACAATACAAGGAATAAGGTATTTTGAAAAATGCCAAAGGATCAATATTTTTGAAAAAGCATAGAAAGAAACAACTTTAGAGTTCACTGCTAGACACCTTTTCGTGAGCGCCAAAAACAACAAAAAATGAGGCTCGTTGATACGTGCATAGATAAAACAATTTTTTTCATGGGTGCCAAAAAAAAAGGAAACAAATTTCTTAGTTCACCAAAAGAAAGAAGAAGGAAGAGCGTTAAAAGGTAAGTTTTTCCTAACCGTTGAAAAGACAAAATTAAGAGAGCAACGATTGAACCAAAGAAATTTCAGAAAGCACCAAAAGGAAATTTTTCAAAAAGCGTCGACGGATCTTTTTCTCAAAGTGTCGATGGGTTATATTTTTTTGAGTTTTGTCGATGCGGAAAAAATCAAAAGCACCAGTAAACAAATTTGTATTCGATCGATAGACAAAATTCCAAGTCCATCAAAAGGGGAATTTTAAAACTCGTCAATGAAAGAGTAAAACAAAATTTATGTTCACCGATGAGTAACAACTGACTTGTTTTTTGTGTTTCGCCGAAATGTTTTTGCTACATTTGCTAAATTGTTGGTAACCTATTGGTATTCCCATATGCACGTTTTTTTTTAGAGATATTGCATCATTGTGTTGGGAATTTTATGCAAAATGAAACATTTTTTCAAACTTGACGAAATGGGTAGTTCAAGGTTTTTAAACACTCATCACAGAACAAATTTGGTCATTAATTCATGGATTTGGCATATGGGATGTCCAATTGACATTAGATTTCCTAGATTTAGCGAATCTTATTAGAATGAGTGAGATCTTGTCATCATTCCGTCTGGATTTTCTCCATTGGCCATTCAATTCTCCATCGGCCATTCAATTCAAGTCTTACTGGTTAAATTGCTCATTTTGTTTCTAATTCCAAGTAAAGCTCCAAGAATTTTGAGAATTAACAATTGTCTTCATTGTTTGCAAGTGTTATAGTGGTCAAATTAGGATAAAAATGCTGGTATAGGTGATTGTGTGTGGTAGCTTCATTGTGAGGAAAACAAAATCGTAAGTCAAGGGATTTGTGTCTATTAGCCTTCCATTTATTTATGATTCCCTCATTCACTAAAAAATAATAAGTTATTTAATTTTTTGAATGAAATATAGTTTGAAGAATCTCAGGTAGCAAATTTATATCAGTTGTATCGATTAATTTTGTATGTCTATATCGTTGTCTTTGAATTTTTAAACCATTTGAAAAGAATTGCCATAAACTATTTTTTAAAAATGTTTTGTCATTTAGTTCATTTAAAAGTGATTACCATCTTTATTATGATTATGTGCAGAAAATATGCCACCGAGGAAAACCCATGTGAGACAACCTACCAAGTCTCCTAAGGAAAAAACAAAAGAGACAGGTGAATCTTCACAGGAGAAGTCTACCATGGTTGAGGACCCATTGAAAGATTTTGTTCCTGTGATTTAGATTCCAACACCAAAAGAGCCTTTATTGCATCCAATATACAAAGATATTGAACCAAGTAGTGAAGTGCAAGTTCTTTTGCTAAGGTGGAGTGAGTTATATATGAAATTCAAGAAATAAGAGTATCATGGGATAATACCCCACAATGGTCCTGCTGCAAGGGAGATCGATGACAAAGTTTCACGGATATCGAGAGATCTCGTCTCCAGTGGTAAAACTAAAGTGTTTATGTTCCCTTGCATTGAAGCAAACGAATGTATCATAAACCATACCAATCTTAAGAAATGCCCGGTTGAGGATGAGAAAGGTGATTGTGTGAGGGTTTTCTTAGCCGAATAAGTGGAGAAGTATTTTATGTTCCCTTGCATTGAAGCAAACGAATGTATCATAAACCATACCAATCTTAAGAAATGCCCGGTTGAGGATGAGAAAGGTGATTGTGTGAGGGTTTTCTTAGCCGAATAAGTGGAGAAGTATTATAGATTTTCACCATCAAAAGTGCTTCTTACTACTTCTTTTGTAAATGACTTTTATGATAAACATGATGTGGGAAAAATCTTAGCTAGCTAATGGAAAGAGGATAAAACATTCTTCCATAAAACTAATGGGTGGCATACTATCACAGGTTTAAGGGAACCATATATATATCTCATGATGTTGTTATGCCAGTTGTATGGTGAGAAGGACTATTCTCGGCTTACAAATGCATTCGTTCCATTGGATTATACAATGGCCATATTAGGAGGATTGTTCAATTGGGAAACTATTATATCAAATTAGCTTAGTTCCATGATTGAGAAGGTTCATAAGATGGTAGAAAAGTCTAGTATTGTGCCCTCTTTTTATATGGATTCATATATGTTGGATGTTTTATGTGTTAGGAATGCATTATTAGGTCTTAACCTCGACTGACATATTTCATAAGCCCTTTTTCATGTCTATTTCAAAATGTTGTGGGAAAATAAGTATAACAGATCTTATACAACCATCTGTGATTTCTTCTTGGCTCAATTATATTCCATTATTTTTTGAAAAGAGTGTCCAATATTAATTGATCATGTCAAGAAGCTCATATGCTATATCGGTAATTGGTATTTGCAAGAAGATTCTATGTATATTAGGGTTTATGGTACAACTGCATCACCCCATCTTTTGCCTAATTATGTATTAGACAAGTTGGTTGTGGGAGAGGTGGCTTATCAAACTACTCTCCAATGATTCAATGTATCATTGCTAAAAGAAGCAAAGACAAGGTTTTTCATCCCTTATGGCTTCAAGGTAGGGCATTATTTTATAAATGATCCAAGACATGCAAGATAAGAGGTAATCAACCATTTGAAATACAAGTTTTCAACTAGATAGTTTAGAAGGCATGATCTTAAAGGTCTAGTTTTGAAACATATCGAGTAAGTGTCTTGCACTTGACCATATGGTCACAAGAGATTGGATGATGAAGCATTTATTGAGGATGCTCATGATTGGGATGAATTTTTGGAGAGGAGAAGGAATCCTTGTATAACTATGTTTAAGACTTTATTTGTAGATGAGCAAATGTTGGAAATAAATAGAGGTTTAGTTGTTGCGAGAGAAGTTGAGGAGGCTAGAAGGAAAGAAGAGATCAAAACAAAGGAGGAGGCCAAATTTAAATCCATCCAAGAAGAACTGGCCAGATTATTACAAGAATAGGAACTCTCGAGGGAACTATAGAGAAAAAACATAAGAAGAATTGGAAAATCAAAGAAGAATTGTTGAAAGAGAGCAAAAGAAGAAAAAATTGCAAGAGCAACATGAAGAGAGGAATTGGAAAGAAAGTTACAAGCTATGAAGATTTAGCAGGAAGTAGAAGCCAAGAGGAAAGAAGAAGAGAAAAATAATATTGTTGAAGAGTTGAAGAGAAAACGAGATGAAGAAGAAATAAAGAAAACTCAAGAAGAAAATTTACAGCGGGAAATGACACAAAGATATAGAGTGACGATGAAAAGCAAGGAAAAGTGTAGGAAAATATAGAATATATAAAAGAATCGCGAAGAAGAAGTCCATGGTATCAAAAATGTAATAGAGGAAGGTATAACGAGAATGTAGAGAGCAACACAATATTGGGAAAACATGGCTACAGAATCGTTGAGTCATGTTAATGATGAATGGTGGGCCTATTTGAAATTGTGGGAATCTATAAATAATATTGTGACTGACAATTGTCAATTGGGTTTAGCTTAGGTGGTTGGGAGGAAATATTGTTATCCTCTCCACTCGGGTTTAATTCCTGCAAGTGACATGTTGAGCTCATAATGAGTATATTGTTGTAATGGCTTCAAGCCATGTTGTTGACTGACCTTGTGCCCTGAAGATTCTAGGGTTTACCCTCAGTACCATCCTCGAAATGAGGGGAATCACTCGAGGGTTTTCCCTAGGATTTATAACTTGGAAAAAAAAATATTATGACATTCACTTACCTAATTTTTTCCAACTTGAAGGACTTACGCTAATAGTTGAAGTGATGTTGAAATTCAAATAGAATGCATATAAGTATGAAGTTGATGTCAGGGGAATAAATTTAGTAGAGCATGGTCATATGCAGAAATATCTCATTCACATGGTTAAAAAGACTGATAGATTGGAGTTGCTAATTCCAAAAATAGAAAAATACACTCAACACTTCAGGAATAGAAAGGAGAACTTGAGTTTTCCCATGGACCAACATGTGTTCCCACATACTCATCTATGTGAAGAATTATTTGAGTAGTGGGCCAACTATAATGATGAGCATGCATTCATCGAATCATCTAGTATGTTAGAGTCATAGTCGCATGAAAACCTTTTTTACTTTTCTAATTTTCACTTTATTGTATTTTAAGGTTGAAATTTTGATTATAATAAGGAGATTATTCTCTCTAGAAGGGTCTTCTATCTCTAAGGTGACTTTGCAAGGATTGTACCAACAAATTACTTCAAAGCTTAATTTAGAAACTCTGTTTGGATTCAAGACATTTTGGTTTGTTGAATTTCTATGCATTCATTCATTATCGTGGAATTTTTTTCTATTGGTTTAATGTCACAAACATCTAGTAAGAATTTCAATACTGTTAAGTTATCTTATATGGTTGAATGAATTACTACATATTTTTGGTAAATGATTATTTACTTTGTTAGTAATTCTTATGTTTCACTATCTTGTACTTGGGATACCATGGAATTATTTCTTAGTGTTTTGTTGTTTTAGTCTTACTCCTTTCTACAATTAAATAGTTTATGTTTCTTGAATATTATTGTGCAGTAATTTGTTCTTAGTTGAATTACTTCCAAGAGAATCAAAAGTTGTTGGTTGTTTTCATTGATTGTTCCCCATAGGTTACCCCACATAACATATTTCTTCAAACTCATTACACTGATTTATTTTTTGCATTAATTCTTATAAAACTAGAAAAAATAAAGAAAAACTAAAAGAACTTTTGAAGCCCATCAAATAGTTGTCAGACCATTAACCCGAAGGATTATTCTATACCAAACAAGGAAGAGTATAATTGGGCCTGGGCCTCATCCTTAGGTTTAATCCCTACTAGTGAGAACTGAGAATCCAACCCCCTCAATAGGACATACCCTCACCTACTATCACTTTTAAGGATGATCTAGTACTTTTATGAGTATTTTCAATCAAACCAATAACCTTTACACTCTCATTGATTCCCAATGTTTTGTTAAGGATAGAGGCGAGGTCAAGACCCCTGCTACTTGATATTCATTAGGTTTCCCTAAGTGCCAATAGAGAATCTCCTACTATACTTATCTACCCCCAAGCTACCATTGATACAAATTGGAAGACCTTCAACTATGTCTGTTGAGTAGTCAACTTGGTCTACCTCCATCCTTACCTTCTCCAAAACTCCAAACCTCCATCCTCCAAACCCCAAAAAATACTTACTTTCCCAACATACAATCAACTTACATCCTTAATTCACACGAATCCAAAGAATTACCAACATAAACTTCATTTCTAACATAGACCATACCAAGTCTCTCATGCTTTCCATACAAAATCTAAATAATTTTTTGCTAAAAAATATACCAATTTAAATACCAAAAATAGAAACCTCAAAGCAACATATGTGAGATTCTTCTACGTAGAATAGAAAAAAACTTTATCTACAAGACTCCATGGTAGGAGGTTTGTGTATTTACTTTACTTTTTTGTGGTCATCTTCTCGTGCTTATTCAATAAATATGGGTGGTTTGAATTTGTAAATATGGTCGAACAAGGTATTTAGATAATTGAGAACTCTTCTTCTAAAGTCTTCATTTTTTGATAGGAGTGATTGTTATCTAGGATTTTGATGGTTGAATGGATATGTTCTCAAAGACCAATTTCTCTTTGTTCAAAATTGACTTATTGTTGGGTAGATAGTTTATCTCATTCCCTAATGAGACATTCCAATCACTAAAATAATTCTAGAATCATTTTACCCCATTATGGCTATGGGGATAAGTTGACCTTGTTGGGCCATAAATTTATTAAACCATTTATATTATTGGAAAGTATTATCAACTTGATGCTTACTCACCATAACAAAGGCTCATGCCCTCGAGCTTGATACTTTCCCTTGTACAAAGATTCAACCATTCCCCAAGTAGATAGTCAAGCAACTCAGTTGACAAAAGACAAATGTAAGGGTGGAGGACTTCACTCCACTGTTGGTTGTGGAGCCTGATTATCTTCCTGATTCAAAGGTATTTTACTTTCAGCGATGTTTATACCCCATGAAGTATTTACACCCCAGAAGTATGTACACTCTTCCACGCAGGAGAGTGCAGAGGGGGGGTACCCCCTCTATGGGGTCTAGGGGGGCTATCCCCCTGGCTGAGGGGTCTAGGGGCAAGCGAGCCCCCAAAGGAAAAATTGCCTTGTAAATGTGTATTGTAATTTCATTGTTAGCCCACACTGGGTGAACCACGTAAATCTGTGTCTCTATTGTATAGTGTATCTTCAGTTTTTTGTTTCCGCATTTGTTTTATTTTATTGGTCCACGGTCCTATTTTTCTAACATCCACGTTGTGAATTTATATGAAAAATGACATTTGGTCCACTTGTGAGAAAGTTCTAGCGGGATTGTACCTTTATTCCATGTTATAATGTAGGAGAGTGCCATATTTATGAAGAATAAAGATTGGAGGAAGGGCGTTAAGGGAGAACATGGGGGTAGTGATCCATCAACAAGAGGGGTTTACCACTTGAACTTAAAATATTTCTTAATGTTCTTTTCCAATTATCTCTTTCCACCATGGGTATTATTAGCACTAAGAATTTCTCTTCCTTATTCAAAGTTTTTTTATTAGTTAACCAATTGACAATTTGATTGATTGTTTTATTGACATTTGTTTTTAACAACAAGAGTAAATTTGTATTTAAACAAACATTGTAGTCGAATCATAGAAATTTGTAATACAATTTTGGGGAGGTAGGCCTCCACTAGCCATTGAATGTCCAAGATAGAAAAACAAGAGTCATTGTAGAATTTAATTGCCAATTATATATCCTTCCATGGAAAGTGTATTGCTTTACATATTGTCCTAACACAAACAAAACTTTACAAACATGCTAAAATTTAAAGAAAATTAAAATGTTGGTCCATGAAAAGACCCTTCAAGAACCTATAGATTTTTTTATGAGCTTGGGTGGTTTCCTTCCATATCTCAGTAATCTGGAATGGATCATTATATAATTTTTCATCTATCTTGGTACTTTCTAGGTGGAAAAATTGGAGGAATTGGCTTGCAAGGCCCATTTTAGTGGCAAATCCTAGTTTGGAGATTTGGGGTCTATAACCTTCCAAAGCCATTTTGAGGCATCAAATGACACCTTTTGGGGTCAAAATTTGCAATCATATATCTCATTCCCTCAACGTTGTTCTACACACCAAGATCTTTTCAATTGTGTGAAAATCACCTCAAACAAAGTTTGTATGTAGAAGTTATGCCTCCCACAAGTTGACCTACCTTGTTGACCACCATTGTACCTAGTGGATGCCACATTAACCTCCATTACTCACACATGTGGGGCTAGTCATGTGGGAATTTAAAGAAGATTTTATAAGGTCCAAAAACTTTATCGCTAATCGAGGGTTAAGGCATGCAAACCCTAACCCTAGATGGTTATTAGGCTATGTTAAATACTGGGCCGCTAGGAGAAGAAAGTGTTACATTCTTTAGCATTGTACTTGTTCCATAGTTTAGTAGAACATCTAGGAGTGGAATTAGAGAGCACAACAGAGGAGGAAGAATATTATGTAGTATCCTTTCATTCATGCCACGGTGTCAAAGGAAAACTCCATAGTGAGTGTCCCCTTCTTTATATTTACATTTTCATAACTGAAGAAAATATAACAGAGCATTGACCTCACCTTCTGGTTGGGTTTTCTCTCATTTCAAGTTTCCTAGGATACATATTGTGTTCATTTGTGTGGATGGTGTGTTCATTTGCTCGTTCTTTTAGTTTTTCATTTAAGTTATTTTCATAAATTTGATCAATAAACTAGTGATAATAAATTGAGATCTAGGGAAATAAACTTGCATAATAAAAAAAATAGATTATTGCAAGATCTTTTATGACAAATTGTCCCAGTGGAATATCTACAATAGTTTGCAGATCATATTGGTGTTAGAGAAAATTTATTATGGGTATTTGTGGGAAGTTGTGGGATCCAAGAATTGGTTTAAGGAGGAAGTCGCAGAGCCCTAGCCATGGAGGATGAATCTAGTCATAACAACCCTCGAGATGTAGTAGAAGAGAGATTTGTGAGGCTCGAAGAGAAAGTCGTTGATATCTCTCACAACATGGCCCTCCTCATGCCAGCTTTGACAAACAAGTTTAGACCTTTCGGGGAGGTTGGTGGCTCTAACTCAAAAGTTGGATCGAATGAGAAACCGAGAAATAGTGAAGACCTAGAAAAGGAGTTGAAAAAAGAGCCTAAGAAAGAGCAACCAACTTCTAGTTCCATCACTCCTTCGCAACCTTTGTTTAAAATGGAAGTGAAGGTGGACATCAAACCTTATCAAGGTGAGATCGATGATGATAAGTTGAATCATCGGTTGCAACAATTAGAAGTGTATTTTAGTGTCCATAATGTAGATGAAGAGCAGAAGATTTCATTTTCCCAACTGAAACTAAAGGGTCATGCACTAACTTGGTGGGAAAGCGAGACAAAGTCACTTAGGGTGGAGGGTAATCCACTAGTAACTAAGTGGGAGGCATTTAAAACCCTCTTCGAGTCCCATTTTTACCCTATTAGGTATACATAGAACCAATGGAACAATTGGCATCACTTTAAGCAGAGGTAAGGCCAGAGTGTGCAAAAGTAAACCACTAAGTTCAAAAATATGGTGATCATGTTGGGTATCTCTCCCATGAACCCAGACATACTCCTCATATATGTGGGTGGTCTACACAATAATTTGTGAAATCAAGTGATGTTCTTCAAACCAAGGACCATTGATTAGGCTTGTGTGCAAGCACAATACCTAGATAATGTAGGCCATAAGAAAGGACAACCAAGTGATTCTAAAAAAAAAGACTAGATGCTTACAAGGAGGGGAAGAATAAGTGGAAAGAAATAGACAAGAAGACAATAACCACTGCACATCAATGCAATGATCCAAACAACTATTGTAACCATTGTAATATCAATGGTCACATCGAAGACAAGTGTTGGAAGCTACATCTAGGGATGAATCCAAAGAACAACAAGAAGGATGCCAAGAAGAATAACTTACCAGTTATGGATTCGAGTAACTAGGTAGAAAGAAACTTGGATGTGGATGAAAAGATTGTTTACACCTTAGTGCAAAAGGATGTGAATTTGAGTAGCCTTCATCAAAAGGAAGTGAAGGAGATGACTAAAATCTTCCATATTAAGATCCAGATCAAAAAGACCAAGGTAGATGCTCTATTTGGTTCCTATTCATGTGACAACCTCATCATAGATGATCTAGTCAGTAAGTTTGGATTAGAGGTTCATGATCATCCAAGCCCATATCCATTGAGATAGGTCAATAAAGATGTAGAGATCAAAGTCACTAAATAGCGTAAGATCAAGTTTGTTATAAGTTTAGATTTTATTGGTGAAGTGGAGTTAGATGTAGAATCCCTTGATGTGTGTGAGATAGTGTCTAAAATCCCCTACATGTATATGAGGGATGTGATCTTCATGCAAAGAGAAAACTGACATTGGTCGATCAAGGTTGGGAAGTAAATCAAATATCTCACTAGTAAGTGCCAACCAAGCCAAAAATTCGATTAGTTCTCACAAGAAGCATGTATTGGTTTCTTAAGAGAGAATCATCTAGGATATGAATTAGTAAGGGTAAAGGAATCCCAGAAGGGATGTATCAAAGAGTTGAAAACATAGTTGGAGGAGTTGTTGCATGCGTATAGAGGAGTTGATCCAGATTATTTTGAGAACGAAATGAAGGCATAGATATAATAAATAAATATATAGAGATGTTGCAATAAACACAGAGATACATTAATGCACAATTTTTATTAATGAGAGAATGTATAGAAACTGTAAAATTACAGAGTGAATGAATCGCTAGAATTGTGCCAGTTTATCTATGAGAAGAGATGTGATGAAGACACTCATTCAAAAGAAGATGATGATGTCTACAATGAGGCTCTAGAGGCATTTTTAACATAAATAAAATCCAAAACACTAACCCTGGAAGATGAAACATGAAAAGTTTTGGGGGCCCCGATGGGGGTAGTTCATACATCAACTTTCCAAGGGTGTAACTTTTGCATACAATCTCTATTCGGGACATTCTATACCTCATCATAAAGATCTATCCGAGGAGTACATATTATGTTCATCCCAGACCATGCCTTTGAAAAATGTATGAGCATTGTCGTTCCCAAAAAATGTTGTTTAGGGCCTCAAAACAACCCAAGAAGTTCAGGACCGAAAAAACCGTAGAAGCACTACCAAGGTGGAAACCCATGTTTTGAGCCAGTGGAATTGGTGGGTCGCCACCAATTTCTGCCTGGATCATTAATCCTTTGAATCTTATAAAAATACGATATCTCTTAATTCCTTCACCAATCTCGGACAAACAAAATTGTTAAATGAGAGAAAGACTTATGTCCTCTTTCTAGGGTTTTACTAGGACAAAGTAACATTCAATAAGGTATCAATCAACAATTATACCATGAGGAAACACATAAACTTAGAAAAATTACTCACTTATCCAAGTTTTTATTCCAAGATAAACCCTATTTGAAACAATATATCATTCGAGAAAGGAAAGAATCCACAAACAACCCTCCTCCAAGAGTAAAGCACTACATCTAAGAGAAAAAAGAAAAATATAGTGAACATTTCTAGAGATCTCCTACTCACAAGTGTGAGAGGAAAGCAATGATGAAAAATGAAATGTGATCTATCATTATTTATATAAGGTAACCCTAGTGGTATTTTCCCCGAAATGTTATAATTTTAAGTTACAAGTGGGCTCGACCACTCAAATTAGCCTCTATAAATGTCAAAATCATGAAAATAATACAATAATGGTCACATGTGTGGTGACGTAATGCCTCCAATGTGCTAGGAGCACCTCTCCAAGGCCATGCATCATAATGTGAGGTGCAAGCATGGTGGAATAATGATATTCCATGTCTCAATTCATCATTGGTGTCCAAGTAGTAGCAAAGCCCATCATCTTTTTCAAACCCTAGCATCACATCATCATATAAATTCTCAATGTCTAAGGTTTAAGGGATGGAGTCCATCTAGGATAAGGTTGTGTGTCATCTTTGAGTGTCCTCCAATCATCTCCCAATGCAATGTCCTCCATCCAATACATGATAGTGTCTCAGGTTTAGCAGACATGGTGTGGGTTTCCTTCCGATATTTGTGACACCATGATCATATCTAGCACAAACAAGCCCATGTTTATATCATCCAAGGCCTCTAATATGTGAGAGATAGTATATGACTCAAGGTGACTCAAGGCTCTACATCACTGCTTGGGACTGGGGTGAACATGAAAAGGTTAGAGCTCAAGTTTGGAATAGATTTTGAGAGTCCTTTGATATAATACCTTTCTTTGTTTAGCATCATTATTTTATCCTTTATTAGTAGCTTCATTCAACCTCTAGGCCATCAACCCCTCTTCTCATGGGAGAATGAACCATGACCCATTACCGAAGTTAGTACACTATAACAAGATACAAGATGGAAAGTGTTAAGTATGGTGGGGAAACATAATGTTACCCTTGTGAAGGGACCCTTATTAGTACCCCTTTTCCCTGGGTGATGACAACATGGGATTAGGACACGCATGATGGTAACCAAGGTGAAATAAGGAAACAAACATAAATTCTTGAGCTTATAATCCATTATCCAAATTTAACCAATGATTCTGATTCGGATGCCTAGTACATTAGTCACAACACTTCGCATGAAATAAGGAATAAAATACCTCATGATGACACCGACTCACCATCTCTCATACACTTGCGTTGGTTGGATGTGATGAGCTTGACTGATTGAAAGTAGAATAGGAAATATGAGGGGGGCTACCAAATTGTTATCTTTGGACATGCCGATAATCATCATGGTCGAGATCATTGTATTCATTGCGGGCCATGAGACATTATCTCCTCTATTTACCCCTATGCTCGGGGGATAACATCTAACTCCAACATGGGGACATGTTCTCACCTTACAATGCATGTTAACCTCAACATCTTTGGTTGTGCAAGACCTGCAATCATGCACCCACTTCTAACAATACTAACACTACTAACACTTTAATAGTAAATGCGAGTGTATGTGATCCACCAAGGTTAATAGTTAATAAAAAATCACGTTGAAAGAAAATTTTACTACAAATATACATGATAAGGTAATAATACAATGAACAATGCAAGTATCTAACAGGATTACATAATATAAAAAATGAGAATGCAATTTATATGAAAGAGAATGCAAAGTTACACTAGAATGGATAAATGATGCAAGCATATATACAAATGCAATGCATGATGAAAATGCCCTACCTACACTACCTAAACTACAGACAAAAGGTCAGGTCCCTTCCAGAAAGTAGGGTTGGAGAAGGTATCTATTGGCCCTTGACCAAGTTTTGGGAGAACCTTGGTCGTGTTTGACCATTTTTGCGACTTCGATAGGCTGGTCGAAGGCAAAGCACCCAGGTGAAGCGGAGATTGTTGGATATCGCCCCTTTTGTGAGATTTTTTGGTTTTAGGGTTTATGTAACGGGTATTGGATGTCATCCCATGGGTCTTACCCATGTTTAGGCCCTTTTTGTAATGTATAAATAAGTATCTAG
>CBVK0100184251.1:595-20633 GCA_900067695.1 Picea abies
TCGTACAACTTGCAGACCTGAATACTCTTGTGCCTAGGACAAGAAATGTCACTAACAAGTATCTGTCACGCTTTTACAATCACGAGCTATGTGTCCATAGTTGTGGCATTTTTAACACTTAATATTGTATGGAGTTACATACACATTTCTTGCTTGACCATTTATTCTATAAGCTCTACAATCTACAGATTTATGTCCAAAGTTATTACAAGTAAAACAATGACCATAAAATAAACTTTGATACCTAGAAGTGGATGATGTTCTTTTTGATGTAGTCCTTTTTAATTCATGCCTTGGCTCATCACAATATTCTCTTATGTTGTTTCCTTCACAATGATTGAAGCTTAGTTGATACCTGAAAGTGGAGGGTATTCTTTGATATTCATCTCTTATGTAATATTCTTCTTGAATCTTCTTCATTTCTGGAATTTTCTCCCTTGAGGTCTCACATTCTTCTTTCTTAATATGGCCTTTGGTGATTTCTACATAACTCTTAGCTTTCTCTTCATTCTTCTTTTTTAGTAATATGTAACATTTCTCTTAATATTTCTTTACTAATGGTGTGCATATTTCTCTCTCTTTGATGTTCTTGCTGAGCTTGACAACTTTAACTCTTAATGTGACAACCTATTCTTCAAGATTGTCACAATCTTATTCTTTTTTCATCATATGAATCTTCATGACTTCTTTTGTTATATTTTCTTCTTCAAGTTGGGTCCTCAAAGAGACAATTTCTTCTCCAAGTCTTCTTTCTTCTTGACTGGATTATTCTTCAATCGTATTTAAGTCCTTATATCTTTCCTTGATATCGCTAGTCAAAATATTTTCTCTCTTCTCTACTTCCTTTCTTTGTGTTACTATTTTGGCTTCCAAGAATTGTTTTTCTTCCGATTGACTTTTTTTTGTTTCTTCAATCATTATGGCTTCTTCTACTTGGAATTTTAGGTTTGTAATCATGTATTGAAATTCTTAAAAGTTGGTATTTTGAGACCCCTTATTTAGATTGATCAATTCTTATTTGAGTGACTTGTTCTTCCTTCTTTCTTTCGTCGATTCTTCTAAAGTGCTAATTAATTCTGCTTCAATATCTAGTATGCCTTCTTCACAATCTTCTTCTTCTTAATCTATCTAACATGAAGAGCATATTTCTTCTCATTTTGCTTCATCATCTTCCTTATTCTAATTAGTATGATTTGGCTCTATGATAGAATGGGATTCCTTAAATTATATATTATGTAGCTTATCCCAAAGTTTTTTGGCTGATGAACATTATACCACTTTGTCTTTTACTGGATCAGGTAATCCTCTCGGGATGAAATCCATTGTTATTTTGTTGTTTATTTTTAATTCCTTCTTGGTTGCAGTCTTCGGTTTCTTTGAACCAGTGTATCCTGTAACAACTGAGTACCAAACATCATACCTTTGTGCTCCTAGAAATGTTTTTATCCTGTTACTCAATATCTCATAGCTCTTACCATTTTTACAATCAAATATTAACATTCCATTCTTAGTGAAATCCATGATCTACCTTCCAGTGGTTAGAATGTGTAACACACTTGACCCTTAAATACTCTTTTAAGGGGTGGGGCATCATAATTTAGTTTTTTCTTAATTAATCAAACCCTCCTTCCAGGTCCTCTATCATGTTCTTCTCATCCAGGGCTCTCCTACCACTATCTCCACGCTCAAAACCGAGCTCCGGATTGGAAGATACATCCTTCCCCACTTCTTGGGGTGCTTATTGGTCAAGGGCCACATGGAACCCACGTGGTCCTTCTCATACATGACATATCGATTTCCCCAAAATCACAGAGCTTCCAATCCTCCTAAATCTATGATGGAGATCCATCCACCATTAATCCGATGGAGGATCTTCCTCCACGTTAACGCTTACGCATAAGGGAAAGGTTTGGCATTCGACACTTCCTCCCTTTTGGGATTATGTGGTCTAATGACCCAAGTCTCCTAGAGTACCTATCTCTCGAAGCCCCATGAGCTTTCCACGTCGCTTCGACCTTCGAGCCTTTTGGATTATCCTTGACACTACACTCCAAACCTCTAGAGTCCCGGACTCCTGAAGGGTCCACCCTCACATGGGGTGATGTACTAGATGCAAAGGAAAATACAGGTGGGTCCCACCTACTACCACCAAATGGAACAAACTGTAAGTTCTAGGTGTGATACGTGGCAAGGCAGAGATGACACATGGCCCCTTCAGTGGGTGACACATGTCACATGCTAATAGACCTACAGGGTCTAAAAAATGCACAAATCCAGATGAAAAGTGGCATGTTGACTATGGGTCCATGTCACCCTAGTTGAAGTTACTCTGTCACATCACTCTAGATCAATAGCCTTCTAAGCGCTTCAATCTTATGGTCAAGGTGTGTCCACGTAACCCCTAGATCGACGACCTTCGTTATTTCATAATTTCGACATTCAAGGGATCCGTGATGTGACTTCCTTCTTACCCCTGAAGTTGGTCAGTTCCAGGATGACCATAACCTATATATAATGGCTAGGGTCTATCCATGTCGATAACATATCTATGGCTCTCGTTGCTTCAGTACTTCTCCCTTCAAGAGTTTTGCAATGAAAACTCCTTCTGACTCCTAGAGTCAGTCAATGTCGAGTTGTCCATAGCTTAGATATAATGGCCAAGGTTCATCCACATGGATCCAAATATCCATGGCTAGTGTTACTTTGGGCTTCAGAGCTTATCGACACACCACACCTGAAGTCCCCTAGAGTACCAAGTCTCCAGAATACGGTATCTAGCACCACGTATCACTCTCGGTAACGACTAATATTTACTCCGACCTTCAGAGATTCACGACTCCAACATTCAGGGTTTATGGTGTTATAACCCCTTCATCCTCCCAAAGTGGTAAGAACCGGGATGAACATGGAATAGATCCAACAGTCAGGGAGACTCCCAAATACCTTATGATCTATGGCTTGCAATACTTCGTGATTGGTAAATTCATAACATCCTGGACTTCCTTCTGAACTTGACCCAAGGTTCCTGGATCTTGGTCATATGGATCCTCCCAAATTTATAGTGGGCCATACACTTAGCTCTTGGTCAAGAATTCTCTAAGGCTGTGATCTTGAACCCTCGATCATGTAGATGAAAATTCTAGAGGATGTGTCCCCTTGTTTGAACTCTAAGTGTGTTATACCTCTTGAGCTTACTAGTACCCTAATGAATTGAGGGGACACTCCTTGTGTTTCTTCTAGAGTTTAGAACATATAGATTTCTCCACTGCTATGTAGCTTGTGTAGGATTTGTGCACCTTCACGCTACCTTTCTTGAGCTTAACGAGCTCCCTTATCTAGGAGGCCCAGAATAACTAGAAGTGTAAACATGCACACGTGAAACTAAGCCCAAGGTCAACGCACTCATATTTCAATTGCTCTAACTTGATCCACTAAAGGGCTCCATCATTTCCCTATACAAACCATGTGCAAACCATATAGTTCCTTACTTTGCTAAGTACACAATAAAAAAAAATTAAAGGAACACAACATATCCATCAATCGCACATGCACATCCCTGAAACATTCATAGGATATCCAACTTTATTTTACAATTACAACTCAATTACAGAGGGTAAGAGAATACTTATCTATTACAGGTCACATCCATCTAACTAACTGTGGGTTTTCTCCTTTCCACCCAACCGTAGGCTCAGAGGCATTCACTCTTATCACTCTGGCCACCCTCATGCCAAGCCATGATATCACTAGGGAATTTATGCCAAATTCCTAGAGATCCTTTCTCTGTCACAAGCTCTGCGAAGTTTATCATATGCTTCCTTAGAATCAAGATCACAACCTTCTGCTCATATTATGTTCTCTTCTATTTCTCCACTGGAGAGCCTCACGCATAATCCTCTTGCCATGATTCATTCACATTCCCTTATCCCCTTGCACACATCCCTCCATGGGAAGGTTTTCCTTTATGTCATGTTCCTTCTATTAGAAGGAAAATTGGGTCAACCTGGACCTACCAGACCCTGTGGTACTTTAGGCTATCATTCTTTAGCCAGACCATGCTTCCATTCATGGGGGTGGTTGATGGTTCAACCATCAATCCTTTCTTCATTAAATGATTCCTCCTTGGGAACTGAAGGACGTTTATTATCCCCCAACAAAGGGAAATTTGGGGTCATTTGACATAATGCACCCTCTCCATAGTTTTTCCCATTCTTTCCTCTAGTGATATCATGGCCAATACTTTAAGAATTCACCCCCATAGTCAATCATTGGCAGTTTAAACCCTAATACATTTACATTGTTCCCATGTCACAGCATGGTAATAATGATTAATGATTAATTACAAGCTAGGGCAAACATGGGTGTTACATAATGTCTCTAAATAAACCTTCGCTAATACCAATTATTGGAATAATGAGAAGGGGGAGGTGAATCAATATGAGAACTTTTTACCACTTTCAATTGTAATATATAAACTTCAACTTTATTAGTAGTATATCATTCATGATTTCATTCAATATATAATGAGGATATAACCATAATCAGTACCATTCAACAAAATCACATTAGTTCTATAGTACGCCATAATTTACATGGAAATCCAAATGGGAGAAAACCACAGAATGATTTCTTATGTATATCAAGATTACATTCATAAAAAGCACCAACTTCTCAATTCTCCAGCACCAACTAGAAAGAGGCTCAAACCTCCTATTTATAGGATCCAACTTGAAGGAAACTACAACTCCCTGAATTCTCTAGCTATAACTGGAAGAAGGCTCCAACCCCCTAGTTTACAGGCTCCAACTACCTTTATTCTCTAAATCCAACCAGAAGGAGGCTACAAACCACTAATTTACAAGATCCAAACTAGAGGAAGATCCAATGCCCTATGTTCTCTATCACCAACCGAAAGGAGGCTACAACCCCCTTTCCTTACCCCATCCTGTCACCCCAAAATATAAATGTAGACTCAACCTATCACCACCACTGATACTATCACTACCCTTATCTCATCAATATGAAATCAACCTACCATCCAACCTATCATTGTCACATCAAACTATAACTGCCATGGTATTTGTCACTGTAACTGATAAGCATCATCAAACTTTTTGTCTCAACCATGTACCAAAACACATACCAAAGACTTGCACCATATCATGCATTAACCATGTACCGACACCTGTACCATACCATACATCAACCATGCACCAAAACCTATACCTCAAACATGTTTCATATCATTCATGCTAAATGCACATAAACACATACCTTTATTCATGAAGAGGACCTGGTGCATTTCATCTCAGACCAATAGACCAACCAGGTGCATATCAACTTCAACAAACAAAATATATCATCTTCTTCAAGACCTTTTCACATATACATGACTTGCACACTGACAACCTGCAAATGTTGGTGCCTTGCTCCACTATGACCCATGGATATGCCATGAAAACTATTTACCAAATTATCACTTGAAAGATAGATAATCATTGAAATTGTGTGTGTACTTATGATAGACTTGTTTTGGTGTATTTATACTTTTTCAAAGTAACTTATTTCCTTACTTTAGGTATTTCTTGTTACAACCACTTTACTCTTTAGTTAATGACATGTAACCATTTAGGGTCTCCTTAACCATTCTTCAGAGATTCCAACTTCAAGAGGGAATAAGTCCTCAATCGTGAGGAGCCACATGGCATACCACCTACCATTAATGGAAACAACACTACAAGGACTATTCATATATGAGTGTGTTACATGCATTTACATTTTCCTTAATTTCCTTATTCCTCAAACAACTTTGTGTTCTATGACCACACCATTTGCGGCTTCTCAACCACTTAGCCATCTTTTCAAGGCTTCTTCTAGGGTTGACTAGGGTTTAAATAAATGCTTCTAGAGTCCATCTAGATTTGAAAACAATGATAGCTAACTTTCCAACAAAATATTTTTGAAGTAATCTTACACTTATGAAGTGGATTCATTATGAATAATCAATACTATGACATGAAACTTCATTTTAATATCTAGGTCCATTGGCGGATCTCTTGGCCATTTATTATTGTGATTTGGTCCTCTCTATCACTATGTAATATATTCCAGAAATTTCAAATGAAAATTTGTCCAATATTTGTCAAATCCATTGGGTAGTTGAATAAGGTGTGTTGTCTCAATATTATTGAGAAACTCATGGAGTTTTCCATTTTCAAATTGACATGAACTCCTCATCGACTTCAATGATTTGCTTTATTTCTCCATGATCTACTCTCCTAATGGGATTACTTTGGTGTCAATCTTTGATCACCGATCTCATGCAATACATTTGAAGAAGTAGCATCATTTTCTAAACAATATAATAGCCGGATGATTCGTAAATGCATTGCTTCAAAGGGTGATTTTATTGAATGAAGTTATTTTGTTTTTTAAATGTTTCTTTTTAATTTGACATCTCTCCATTATGTCTAAAAAAAGGGAATGTGGGTGACCTTGTTCTTCTAATGGTTTTTGTCACATTCACATCAAGTGGGACATTTTTTTTTTTAGTCACATGGGTCATAATGTATCAATGAAGTAAAAAAAAGGTGAAGAAACAAAAATTTTGAGATGTAAAACAATTCAAAGTAATGAAAGGTGTTTTGGTTATGGCAGGTTCACATTGCTTGTAAAACTGAGAGATGTACACTTTTTTAAAGAGATAGAATAATTTTTCAAGTGAGTGATGAATTGAAGATTCAAAGTAATGAAAGGTGTTTTGGTTATGGTAGGTTCACATTGCTTGTAAAACTGAGAGATGTACACTTTTTTAAAGAGATAGAATAATTTTTCAAGTGAGTGATGAATTGAGTTTTCTATGGGAGGTTGAAAGACACTCATTTCTTGAGAACACAATTATTAATTTTTTTAAGTCCTTGGGAGAAGAAGTGAAATGTTATGCACTGAAATCCTTGTGAAAGGAAGGTGAAGGAGAAAGTAAATTCAATCCTTTTCATTGTATTTAGTCTCATAAGAGTGATCCTC
The DNA here is from genome assembly GCA_900067695.1 of Picea abies. Classification (NCBI taxonomy): domain Eukaryota; kingdom Viridiplantae; phylum Streptophyta; class Pinopsida; order Pinales; family Pinaceae; genus Picea; species Picea abies. The sequence continues at coordinate 7,622 of CBVK0100184251.1, forward strand.
ATAGTAAAATTGAAGCCATTTTCTTTGTGTCCTAGATCCGCCTGAAATTAAATAACATGGTCTTACACACACTTCATGTTTGTGTGATGAATAATTGCTTGGGTAATCAATGGATGTCTTGTGTCTACTTTTGAAAATTTCAATTTTATCATTTAATACAACGAATGAAAAATACACAAGTTAATGCAATTTGATCATAATCAATGCACAATCAAGCACAATTAATCACTCCTCTATAAAGAACTTTCAAGAATCCAAGGTTTTGACCACATCATCATCCAACTACATCATAAGCATTCCACATCAATAATGGACAAATAGAATTAATAATGAAAGGATAAGTTTATGAACTCAACACATCACAGAGAAATTGAAGTTCAATTGTAACTTGCAAACAATTTTTTTGTAACATTAATGTACTTGAAATAGTTTCTTTGTAAGTGTCGGTATCAAAATAAAATTGAATTTTATTTATCGAGTGCATTCTCAATTAAATATGATATACATTAGAGTCATTTTAGGTCAAAATTTGACAAGATTGAGTTATTTCATGTTTGAGTTGTTGAGTCAAAATTTACAAGTTTGAGTTCTTTACAAAGTCAAATAAGAAGTATTTTAATTTCATTGACAACTTGTTGTAATAAGACCTACCTAAAATGGAATAAGGAGGTAATTTTCATCAACTCAAAAAACAAAAGTTGTTGAAGAAAAATCAAGTGAGTGAGTTACTCCAACTAGTACAAGCGAGAGTGAGTGAAAACTAGAGAATTCAAACAAGTGACTTAAAGAGTTCAAATGAGCATAAAGTATAATCACATGAGTTCTAGGAAACAATTTTCAACAAGAAATTTCAGGTAAGTGTGAAATGCAAGTGAATGTAAAGTGCAAGTGAATGAGTTGAAATCAAGAAACATATAGAATTATTAGAGTTACCCTAACACTCTAATGATCATTGTTGAATACACCATAGTGATATTAAAAAAAGAAACTCTTCAATACGATCTATCTTGTTTGCAAGTGATGCAAGAAAAAGTAGAATTACTTCAAACTTGGACTCATCTTATTCAATATGAACTTCAACAAAGAAATATTTAGTGTTATGATCTACTCCTTGTTCAGAACAACCCTATTTACGATGATGATGATTATGATTTTTATCAACAATAAATGGAGGAACATATCAGAAAGACAACTCCATATGTGGATGAAGATGAAGTTGTTCATGAACCTACGTTTCAAGAGTCTTTTTTTGATTTCAATGAAGAAAACCTTTCAATGATGAAGTATCATGCTGTAAATCAACTTTCACAAATTCAAAATACTCTTTCCAAGCCCATCATAAGACCTTGGGAAGAAATCAATAAAAACCAACATAGAATAAAACTTGGATATAACAAGGATGTTACCTTTCATATTCTCAATTATTAAAAATGAATTCACTTCATAAGTGTAGGATTCCTTCAAGATCATTTCACTTCAGTTGTTCCAATTCAACATCATAATGTGAAATGACAACATTACAGTTGAGTTGGCCACATAGAGGATCAATGTTTTGATCTCCATCCTTTTTAGAATTGTGGAAAATCAAATCATTCATGGAAAATATGTTTGACATTGAGTAAAATTGTAATATTTAACATTCACAATGAGTGGATCAATCCTTGGTAGTGGTCATCAACAACCAAGTTATTATTATATTCCTACTAAAGAATTCAAACTCAAGTAAAGACTCTCCTTGTAGGAGAACATAACTCTCATGCACCTTAATGGGGAGAGTTCATAAATCAAGTGAATATGGTTCGTGAAACAACTTTCACTCTCTCCTTTCAACTGGAAAGGGGGGAATTGATTATGGAATTGAATATGGATTTCATAAAAAAAGTTTCAGCAACAATAAAATCAAATTTTCTAGATGGGAAACTACACTTTGTAGATGACATACTTTGGTAGAATTATGGTTCAATCACTTGGAATTGAATCATAAATAGTACATAGGATTGGGATGAATATTTCGAAAGTAATATTGTGGACATTTTTTCTACTTGGATGGTCATTCGACCTAGCAGAGGATAGTTGGATCCTTCAGCATTGTAGCTTGGAATTTCATGGAGTTGCCAACCATTTTTTGGGATGTGTCATACTTATAGCTTATTCACTTCTCCTATTTCAATATTAACATATTGGATTCACATCAACGAACAAAGTATAGGCATTATGTGCTCACATGATTACATAGTGATATTTTCCATAGTTTTTAGCATCTAGATTTGGTATTTTTTCAAGCATTTCTTCATTGAGGCTAGGAGTTTTATCATGAATACTTGGATATGATACCATTTTATGTTGAATTTATGGTATTATTGTTCAGAATTATGATTGAGGGGGGAGATGTTATCCTCTTACTCATATACAGTCATGAAGTCCTAGTACACCACCCAATGTAATTCAAATTTAAGGATAGAGAGTTTATCCTAAGTGTGTTTCTAGATTCCCAACTTGCCTCCTCCTACATTATATCTCGATGACGTATCAATGTAATATGAATTGAGGTGGTTTCATTATTTTATTATATATTTGTATCATTAAAATGAATACACTGTGAGAGAATATGGCTTGAGACATTTTCCGCCAAAGTTCTTGTCTTGTGATCTTGTGTGTTCTATATTTCTTCATAAATAACCAACTGAACGAAAACAATTAAGGGGAAGGAGATGAATTTTGGTCTTCTCAATATATATTATTTTTTTATACACTACAAGTCAAAATGAAGAAAAAATATGATCTCGCACCTAAGCAGAATAAACTACCAACCAACCCCAAAAACACAAAAGAAAATCAAGAAGTTAGTAAAGGTAAACAATAGAAAACAGATGAATAAGGAAGTCCCCCAAAGGATAAAACTAATGATAAGATACATAAACCAATCAATCCTCATTCAATCTCTTTAAACTTAGCAAATGAATTAAATAAAACAATGTTTCTTGTCCCTTTAAAAGAAATAGTTAAAAAACCTGCATACAAAGACGATTAACAAAAGTTATTTAAAAATACTTTTCCTATAAATTCATCAGATACTGTAAATTTACAGGATGACTCTCCATAAATTTTGTAGGACCACATTTGGAATAAATAAATGGTATAACTCCCCCTTTCTATGTGATTTTAACTATCCATGATCATCTTTTACATAATTGTATACTAAATTCAGGGGCATCACACAATCTTATGACTAAAGCAATAATGGATAAACTTGGTTTAGATATTACTAGAACTCATACAGACCTCTATTCATTTGACTCTAAAAGAATAAAATGTATAGAGATGATAAATGATTTAGTTGTTCACTTGGCACAAATCCCATAAAAAAGTGTTATGATGGATGTAGTAGTTGTTGATGTTCCTGTAAGCTATGGCATGTTGTTATCTAGATTCTACGGAGAAAAAAAGGGAGGCTCACTACAATTGGATATGACTTATGCAACCATCCTAATTTTTTCTTGTCGGACTAGAATATTGTATAGGGAAGCTATATTTTCATATACAAGTAGTGAATCAACTAGCTCAAAAGATTTTCCAATATATGTTCAAAATGTGCGCTCTTAGTAAATGCTAATGAATATTCCTTAGTTGTCCAAGAACCCTTACTAAAAAATATCGAATCTAAAAATTTAGAAAATTAAATATGGAATATGTTCTTCTATGGGGCATCATTGAAAGATGGTTGAGGAGATGGAATCGTTTTTGTTACACCCTCTAAATAAAGACATACGTTTACTCTTAAGCTTTAATTTAAAACAACAAATAACTTGGATAAATATCAAGCACTAGTATTAGAACTTGAGACTAAGTCTTGGAAATTGAAATTAGAAAATATTTCTATTTTTGGTGATTTAGAACTACTCATTCATCAAATACGAAATAATTTTCAAACAAAGCATCCTAGGACGACGACATAGAAAAATCAAATATGGTATTTAGTTAATAACTATTTTTCAACATTGAACTTTACTGCAATTTCTAGAAATGCTAATCAACCAGCTGACTCCCTAGCAGTGTTAGCTAGTATTTTCAAACCAACTCATGTCTTATCCCTAAAATATGAAGTTTAGGTCATCCATAGACCATCAATTCTAGATAATACTAGGCATTGAAAAGTTTTTGAAGACAATACGAAAATTAGAAGGCTTCTAGAGACAATAAATGAGTTTTCTTCTATCCACATTGATAATAATAATGACCATGAAAATGACATAAAAAATGCAAATAGTGAAGTTAGACATAGTCATGAAAAAACAAGAAAATGTAAATAGTGAACAAAATTTAAGAAATCAATTGTTGATCACAAGGTAGTATAACTAGAAAATAATTACATTCCTAGGGGAATTTCTCCTTTAGAGAATATTTTTTATCACAACAATGTTATAGTTAAGGAAACACTTTAGCCTAAAGAAGATGATGTAGAATAAATTAATATATACACTGTTGAATGTCGAAAATTGGTTAAAATATCCAAATTTCTTCCTTTAGAATATAAGCATAACTATATTAATCTCTTTAGATAGTTTAAAAATGTGTTTTCTTGAAGTTACTATGACCTGAAAGCTTATGATACATCCATTATAGAGCATCGCATAACTCTAAAATAAAGGGTTAAAGCATTTAGGAAAAAATTAAAACAAGTGAACCCAATATTGTTACCCATGATTGAGAAATAAGTTAAAAAAATGTTAGATGCAAAAATCATTATTCCATTAAGATATTCAAAGTTTGTGGAAAATTTGGTTCCTATTAGAAAGAAAAGTGGAGAAATTTGTTTCTGTGTAGATTTTAGAAATTTCAATGGATTTTCCCTTAAAGATAACTACCCTTTTCCTAAAATGGATCATATTCTACAGAATATTGTAGGATCACAAAGAATTTTCATGATGGATAGGTTCTCAGGGTATAACCAAGTAGATTTTAAAGAAGAGAATAGATATAAAACTACATTTACTACTCCTTAGGGAAATTTTATGTATGACAAGATTCCTTTTGGATTAATGAATGTAGGGGACATGTTTCAAAGAGAAATGGAAATTGATTTTTCTAATGAAAAGGATAAGGTCATTGTAATCTATTTATATGATATGATTGTCTTATCAAAAACATAATATGACCACTTAAACCACCTTCAACAAATTTTCAAGAAATGTAGAATATATGGATGGTCACTAAATCCTAAAATAACATTCTTTACAATCACTAAGGGAAAACTCTTAGGAAACTTATTCTCTAAAGGGTGGAAGAAATACAAACAATTAATTTCCCTAGGCACAAACATGATGTACAATCCTTCTTAGGGAAATTATTTTTTTAAGAAGATTTATTCTCAATTTTGTTGAAATTGTAAAAGATATAACCAACATGATAAAAAAGGGAAATGAAGTCAAATGGTCTAAAACAACGAAATCTTCTTTCTACCAAATTAAGAAAGCCTTAGGAGAAGCATTAGTATTGATCAATCTAGTTTATAGAAAGGATTTCATAGTTTTTCTTTTTTCTTCAGATTATGCTATTGTTATTGTATTATTACAAAAAAATGATGAGGAATATGAGTAATCAATAACATTGTTTAGCAAAGCTCCTAGAGACGCAGAGTCAAAGTACACCATAATGGAAAAACAAGCATATGATTTAGTTAAGGCCCTAAACACTTTTCATGATTATGTATTACATTATAAAATCATTTCTTTTGTTCCGTGTTTTGCTGTAAAATAAATTTTGGGACAACAAGATTTTGATGGGAAAAGGGGAAAATGGATTGCAAAGATTCAAGAATTTGATTTAGAAATTAATACAACTAAACTTGTCAAAGATTAATTGTTAGACATATTGATGGTTGAATCAAATCTTAAAACCCTAGGGATGAACGACATAGATTCAAATATTCCTTTTAAACATCATTTGATAATTCAAGACACAAATTTATTTGAAAAATAAGAATCACCTCAACTTTTACAGAGGGTAGATGAAACATTTTCAAAATCATTATGGTATGGAGACATTATTCATTATCTAATTAGTTTCAAAACTCCGAAGCATATTGATAAATCTCAATCCCGATCCTTAAAATCAAAGGCCATTAAATATTGCATTATTTATGGGAAACTATATTGGAAAGACCCAACTAGAATTTTTCTTAATTGTGTCTTAGAGGAAAAAACATATTATCTAATCAATCAACATCATGAAGGAGCTTGTGGTGATCACTTTCCTTAGAGAACCATTGCTTATAAAATTTTAAGAAGTGGGTTCTATTGACCCACTTTGTTCTTCTCACTCTGTTATCTTAAGTATATAAGAAACTTAGGGCTTGTATAATCTATCATCTATTTTTAGGAAAGAAAAAAATTGTTTCTCTTGCTTTGAAACAAATTAAAGTTGAAGCACCATTCCAATAGTGGGGATTAGACTTTATAGGATAAATTCACCCACCATCTAGTGGTCACTATAGATGGATTATAACTACCACATATTACTTTACCAAATTTCTTGAAGCAATCCAAGTGAAAAATTCTAATGATTCAAAAGTAATTAAATTTCTAGAGGAAAATATTCTATCTAGATTTGGATGTTTTAGGAATATAATTACTGAAAATGTAAAATATTTGTCATCTTCTGCTCTAATAAAGTTTTCCAATATATTAATATTATTATTGGTCATTCGACCTCTTATTACCCTCAGGGAAACAGATTGGTTGAATCAAAAAATAAAAATATCATAAAAATCCTAAAAAAAATACTATTTGAGAAAAAGAGAAACTAAGATTCATTACTAAAATATGCATTGTAGGAAGATAGAAACGACATTGAAAAGAAAATAAATACATCACCTTTTGAATTATTATATGTTGTTGATTTTATATTACCATTTCATATAGAAGTCCTAGATATGAAAATTCTACAAAAATTTAAGGAAAATCCTAACAATATACAACATAGGATAAATCAGATAACCCAAGTCTAGCAAAGAAGGAAAAAATTATGATCGACTGAAGAGATATAAGAAAATGATGAAAAGATTATTCGATAAAAAACAAAAAATAATGTTTTTTTCAATAAGTTATTTGGTACTTAAATGAGATAAAACAAAATAAGATCTAGAAAAATATAAAAAAATTGACAACTTCTAAACAAGTCCATTTAGAATTGAACCAATAGAAGGTGAACTATTTTTGTTCTACATAATTTACAAGTTGAGAGCCTAGGGATTAATATTAATTCCCATTTCCTGAAATACTTTTTTGTTTACTGAATACAAAATTATTAAACAATGTACATAATGTATAAACTGTATATTTTTCCTTGTACTTTTGAATCCCTTGATTCCTTCTCAAAATACAGTAAAATAATTTGGTAAAATGATTTTCATTAAAATGGAAATCTTTAAGGGATGTTTAAACACATTCTTTACCAAATTTTCATTTGGTTCATGCCCTGTTATGACACCTATGTAAAAATATAAATTATATATTTTAGTTGTTCAAACAAACTTAAAAAATCATTTGTACCTGAAATTTTTCAAAAGGTTTCAATAGCCAATACGAGGTTTCAATGTGTGGTTTTCCGAAGGAAATATTAATTGCGACATTATTTTTTTGAACATGATAAAGATTCTTTCAAAAACATGTATTCATCCCAAATAAACTCCTAACAGATTTTTTATTTCTCATAGGGAAAATGAAACATAATGAATAAAATTTGGGAAATGTAAACATGTCCATTGGGGCTTTGGATGCCCAGTGGTAGTGGAACAAGGTAAGAAAATGTAAACATGTTCACCGGGGATTTGGATGCCCACTGGATGGTGGAAGTGGAACAAGGTTTTTTTTAATGCTGGGATGATTCCACCAGGGCTATGTATGCTTGTTACAAATGGAGAAACAATAGAAATAAGTTTCATTGTTCAAAAAATTATTTGAATTTAAAACTCAAAAATTTTAAGTTCTTTCAAAACAAAAAAATACATGTCAAATTTTTTATTATAAAATCTTATCCAATATAGGGTCATGATGCTTTCTTGCGTTTGTGGAATAAGTATATATTTGAATTGAAATAAAATGTCTTACACGCTGAAATATGGTTATTAAAACTAAGAAAATGATGAAATATGGTTAGTAAAATTAAGAAAATGTGACAAATATATTCAAAAGGATATATTAAAATTAAATGTCCAAAAGATTTAAACTTTTTAAATTTTTTAAAAAGAAAAATAAATTTTTTTTATTGTACAAATATAAATTTATTTTATATTATAAGTGTAAATGTACTTTACATATACATCTTCACAAAGTTTCAAAATATAGAAAGGTTGGAATTTCTTAATCCTTGTCTTTAGGGTCTTCTACATTGAAGGAAGTGATAAGAGAAGAAAAAGGGATTGAAGGATAAACAAAACTATCAAATTCAATTTGATAGAGGGGACATCTCATAATATGAATGTCCTTCTTAATCCTAGTAATATCTTTCATGATCTTGTCGATTCTGAATTCAAGCATGTCTTGAAAGTCTATTGGTGGCCTTAAAGTAGAATTTGCTTGTTTTGTCTAGCAATTTCCTTTATTAGCATTAGCCATGCCCAAATGCATTCAACATTTGTGATTTACCAGAAGCCTATACCCGCAATATTTGCATTTTTGGAGACTAGGCTTTGGTGCAAAGTAAGTACCACAGTGAGTGATAGATGGAAAAGGAGAGACAATTCTTCTAATCACATTGTCTTTTGATGAAACAACAATCAAAGTTCGAGCCTTATCCCTCATAATCTCATCCTTCTTATCCCTGAATAGTTATATTTTCCTTTCTCTGAACCCATTGTCCCTATGAACTACATATAATCATCAGGACTAACAAACATTTTAAAACAAAAATTTAAAATAGAGGAAGATGATTAGAAATAATACAAAGTATTCCTTCCCAATTATTCTATTTATAGAAAATTTCATACCAAGGAAGGCATAATTGTGAATCATCCCAAAATATTTGAAGGACATCTTTCATCAGCAAAATAATCAACAAATTACTTCACATTTTATCATGTTATTATTTAATAAATAATTACTAGATCTTTAATGAAGGAAATGATTGATAGCGTGTTAAAATATTTCACACATTTTCTTAAATCACGGTTAATATGAGCCCTAGCCTAAACTAAAAGGCACTAAATCTAAAGCCATTGATGTCTCATAGGGAAGCATTATCCCCGGTTAGAGACAAATGTTGTAACTAAGCATGATTAGTTAAATATTTATAGTATTAAATGACAAAAACCCAAAAATATTTCCTTAATACTTTAAAAAAAATTATTTAAAGTTAAAATCTTCTTAAATTAGCAATAATTTAAGTTAATTTAAGTTTAAAGGACATGCTAAGTATAATTTAATCGGGTGTGCTTTAATTAAATATAAAAACGTAATAACCAACACCCAGATATGACGGTTGCGAAAAGAGAAGGATCAATGACTTAGATTGTTTTCATGGGATCCAAGTGCAAAACCTATAATTTAGTATAGTCCCCAAATCCACGAAACCTTTTGGAAGAAACGTAGATTAACAAAACCTAAATTGTAACTTTACTTAAGTTTATAAAACTGGCTACCCCAAGGGAAAATCCTCTCAAGTATCATAAACCCACCATTGTACTACAACCTTACAAGTTACCAATTTTCCTTACTCAAAGGATTTTTGTATTATAACTATTAAGTTAAGTTCAGATTATTATCATTTTTCTTCAAATCTAAAAATACTCTTCTTCAATTACTAGTTGAAGTATTTTTATATTATAACTATTAAGAAAAAGTTTAAGCTCAAATTATCATCATTTTTCTTCAAATTCTAAAAATACTTTTCTTCAATTACTACTTGAAGTTTCCTTTTTCATAGTAAACAATAATTCAACCTTAGAAACCATAGAAATAATGATGGAAAAAAAAAATTAAGCACAATTATCCTTGGCAATATGATCATTTCTATGTGATTTCTAACATGAAACATGTAGTTGGTCTTCAATATTATGTTCATCACTTAGATGGAGTAAGAGAAAGACCCACAAACAAAAATTCATGGATGTAATTCCAAAAACTACTCCACTACCGAAGCATAAGTACACCAAAGAAGGAGAGCATTCAAAAAGGACTTGTCAAAGACACTTTTCCATCTTATTCAATTATCACTATTGAAGATGATTAAGTAAAAAACGTAAGTGATTTCATAATGGAGACACCTAAAAATAGAATTCCAGAAGATGCCAAAGGATGATCCAATGGAGGTTTACGAAAATGAGCCTCCTCTCAAAAGGACAACACTAGATTCACAAGTAGAAGGGGAATTAGATTCAGTAGGTGAAATAAACAAGCCTTCTTTCTAGAATTTTTTTATTTCAATAAAACAATTTTCATTTTCAAGTGATTCTAATTTCAAACATGATAGTAGACTCTTTCTGGGAAGAGAAATGTCAAGAGAGTTGTCCACCCAAGAAAAGAAGAAAAATTATATTCAATGAAATGGAATTCAACAAGAAAACTACAAATCAAGCAAGAGGAGATTTGTATGCATAGATTAGTCATGAAGGGCTTGCACCACCCAAGTTTTATTCTTCAATTGATTATGAAAAGGGACTATTACAAATGGCTATCCTACAACCCAAAATTGATAAACCTGAGAAAGAGCTAAGACCCCAAGATTGTGACACAAAGAATATTTTAGTAGATTTGAATGCATTGCCTCCAAAAGACAAGATCCAATGGCATAATCAAACATGAGATATGGTAGCAAAATACCTTATTCAAACAAGTTTAAATGTTAGAAAACTAAAGTTGTAAATAAATAGATTAGGAAATAAATTAAAAGTTGAAAGAGTTACCAATAGAGCAGTGACAACTTCATTAAGTAGTTTGGAGAAAAAGCTAATTGATTTGGGAATTGGATCATAAGATAAAACATATATATCTTCATTGTTGAAGGAAAAGGAGAAAGAAATTCAAATATTAAGGAAGAAACTGAATAAACTTGTTACAAAACATATTCTGGCAAGTGAATTGATGGAAATAGAAAAAAAAAAAGGATCATCTCTAGTGACAGTTAGAAAACTCTACAAGCCCAAAATAGTCATTTGGAAAGAACAATAGAAAGATTGAATAAAGAAAATGAGGCTGCCTTAGTAGAAAGTCTTAAAAGCTAATCTTTCCTGACATAGAGATTATGCTAGAAGGTTTTGAAGAAGAGTAAGTTGAAAAGCTAGAAGGGAAGGTTGCAACATTATAAAAGAAATTTATGCAAGAAAAATATATAATTGAATTAAAGGATTTAGAATTAGTAGAACTTCAAGAGAAGGTAAATAGTAGAAATAATTTAATTTAACAAAGTTATGTTTCCATAGCTAAAAGGGACAAAATTATAGCTCAGGGAAATGTCTAGATTGTATAATATCTAATTGAATTAAAGGATTTAGAATTAGTAGAACTTGAAGAGAAGGTAAATAGTAGAAATGATTTAATTTAACAAAGTTATGTTTCCATAGCTAAAAAGAACAAAATTATAGCTCAGGGAAATGTCTAGATTGTATAATTTGAGGACTTAGAATAAATATGATCAGAAAATTACTGCAACAAATATTTAATGGGGGAAAACATTGTATATGGGAACAGATAAAAAAAGTCATGCAACAGATTAAGACTCATTTCATTGTACTACCATAAACTAAATATTTAGAGAGAAGTAGTAGAATGCAGATCACCAAAGAAAGGAAGCAATTAGGAGAGAAAGTCCTATCAGAGGCCAACAGGGAAAAATCATAACTCCGCGAGATTATTATTCCATTAGCATGAAGCTCAATAAATACATAAAGATGCAATTGTTGGCCTTGTCCAACGTACGACTCTTTCTATCACCTATGATGCTTCATATATGCATTATTGTTACAAGTAATGAAACAAAAAAGGATTATGTGTCCAACATCCCCCCCTTAATCCGAAGGAGTGTGTGTGAGTCCAAACATCATTCTGAACTTCTCAATTTTTTCTCTACGAAGTGCTTTGAACATAGTTACCAACTTAACAAGAACTCTACAAAGTTCTCCTTTTCTTTGGGTCACATTTTTACCTCGTTTTGAAAAATTGTGCCATCGGTAGCACCCCCCCTCCCTTTTTAGGTTGTCTTTTGATATTTTAAATCTTCTTATCCATAATGTATCCACATTTTCTTTTATGATAGTTAAAATTTTGACCCATCACATTAACAATTCATGCCATTATGAACAAAGACTTTAAATTCACCCTCGAATCAAAAAGTGATGCTAATAGTAGCATTGTTTTCTTTTGGTGTTGAAATCATAACTTAATTGAAACCATGCCCTCGACAAGTGGTACCATCATCGATAAACAACTCAAAAATCAACTCCTAAATCATTGCTTAGATTTGTATTCTTCATTTTTTTTTAATTTACATTAAAAAAATCAATCAATTGGACAAAAACAAAACCCCATAAGTTAGCTTAAAAAAAACACCCATTTTATTAAAAAAAACTCTAACCCGATTTTTTTTTTTGAAAAATTTAAAACTAAATAAAACTAAGAAAAAAAAAATTGAAATTTAAAAAAAAATAAAAATTAAAAAGAAATATCAAATATATATATATAAACTAAGAGAAAGTCATAAAGAAAAAAAATAAAATAAAAACAAATTTACGAATAAAAATAAAAATATTAAAAAACACAAAAAAAAATAAAATATATATTTATATATAAAACTAAACTAGAACACCTAAAATAAATAATTTAATACAAAATTTAAGAAAAATAGAAAAAATATTTATAAAAAAATAATTACTCAAAAATAAAAGTTTTTAATTTAAAAACTTTAAAAAATGATTTAAAATATAAAATTATATATATAATTTAAGAAAAATGGAAAAATATTTAAAAAAAAAATTTACTCAAACAAAAAGTTTTTAATTAAAAAACTTATATATATATAT
>CBVK0100184252.1:1406-20631 GCA_900067695.1 Picea abies
AAACAACAAGCAAGAATAATATCCTTCTTGATAATATAAAGCAATAGCACGAACAATCATCACAGTAGCTCCTTTAGAGCTTATTACTTATAATTTAGCAAACATTAAAGGTAAGGAATACACTACAAAATCGGGTCAACACTCTCTTAGTGTTGTGACCAAGCATTCTTCAATGGCAATTTGAAACTAACACACGAGGTTTCTCCTAGAGGAGGTGTTAGTCATATCAAACAAAGTATTCTCACATGTTATCAAGGTTAATACTTTACGACGATTGCTATCTCAACTAAAGTCATCAGCTTGTCATGTGTACCTTTGAATCTTGATTAATCAAACCTGGAGCCTTGTCCTCAAGAATGAGTGCTTTCTTTTCTTCCAGGTCTTCTTCACTCAAGTGACGAGTGCTTTCTTCAACCTATATTTTGTACTAAGACAATACACTAACTTGACAAAAGGTTAGGTTAGAGGATCAGCTCTATGATCAACTTTCAATCCTTCTAATGATTTGATCATAGCTTCAACATGCAACACCGATCAAGATAATTTCATAACAAATAGATGCATATTAGAATGATCACACCTGGGTTGCATCATTCCTTTGAATGTGTTGGATCTTGAGATCCTTCTGGATCTATGGAAAAAGATCCCTTCTCCTGCAAATACTCTTTAGGGTTTAACCATTAACCATATGTGAGTACATACCTTGGATAGCATTTGTAGGTAGTGTCTCCATCTGGTAGCAGTGGTAATCATTACAAAAAAATTCAAGAGTGATTGCAACTGGTTCTACGGCTGTAAATGCAACAGGTACTGAAACTGCCACTAGTTCTTAGACTGCAACTACAGCTGCAACTTAGGGTTTTATGAGGAAACCCTAATTTTTCAAACTTCAAATTTTGAAATTCTGATCCAGGGGATAGATGCGCTGAGCTGAGGCGAGTTAGCTGGTGTAGTCAGATTTTCGAAAATCCAACTTTTACCCCTTCAAATCTGCTCTGCGGATTTATGGACTAGTGCTTCTGGTTTTCTGGTACTTCTGGTAACTCTGGTACTTCTGGTACTCTTGTTTTCTGGTTTTCTGGTACTTTGTGAAACTAGGGTTTCACTTTCTGGGAGATGTAGCCACTGAAAAGGTGCGCTCTAAGTGCCAAAATGATCCTTGGGGGAGGGCGTAGATTTCTAGGTGGTTAGGGAGCTGAAAAGATTCACTTTCGCAAAACCCTAATTTTTGGGTACGGTAACAGTGACGTTTTTCCTCTTGCAAATTGTGCTTCCTTCTGGTTGGCTCTAATACCATGTTAATGTTTATGCCATTATTATAGTACTTTGGATTTCATTAGATAAGAGCATAATAAGAACAAGATCACTGAGAAATACACATTCGCAAGAGACACAACATTTATTTTGGGAAACCCTCTAGGGAAAGAAAATCCAGCAAAAACTTCCTTATCATGAATAGATTATACAATGTTCAAGAGATAACTCAAACCAATACAGAAAGTCCTCTCCAAGAGATGCGCCACTCTTCTCCCTCTCTCCAACTGGTAATTGCAGCTTGCCTCATAAGAGAATGAGCAAGTGAGTTGTGTGTTTGAAGTGAGGCGCTAGCCTCTTATTTATACAATATTGGCACATGTGAAAGGTCACAACTGGCAGGGCCGACCTCTCACTCTGGGTGGGTAAACCCACCTTTAATTAATTTTGGGTCTTCCATAATAACTGTTGGGGCCGACTTCTTATTCTGCACTTTGTAATTGTTCGATGACCAATTCGTAAAAGGGGATTTGGTTCTTATACAATTACTGACATGATTAATCCTCAATGGGGATTTAATCCAATAATAAAAAATAATAATAATGCTCTTCCCAGTTACATTATTTCAACAGTTAGTACATTAACTTCTCAGGGTCATAACTTTTTCATACGATCTCCATTTTAGGCGTATGATAGCCCGTTGGAAAGGTATCGTCGAGGAGATTCATTTTTGGGGATCAATAATAAATTTGAATATCATTGAGAAGATCTATCCCGAAAATCATTCATTTAGGCCCTCAAAATGGCCCTGGAAGTTAAAACTGCTAAAAATAGTAAATTGCCCAAATTGCTAGAAAATTGTTATGAGCCAGTTGGAAAAGGTGTATGGCCACCGATATCCACCTAGATCAATCCTCCCTCATTAGGAAGCAATGGTATCCATTGCGATGAGATCCCCCATCAGATGAAGAAATTTCTGTTGAATTTGGCCTCGGGTGAGCCACTTGCCTTGGTGCAGGAGCTGCCCTGCTTTGACGAATAGATAAAGTTGGATCCTTTGCTGTCGAGTGCCCTTGATCTGTGTGTCCACAATATGATCATTGGATTCATGTTTTATTCATTCAGATTTGAGCTCTGTTGGTGTCAGTTGTTCTGCTACTTCTGAGGTGTTCAATAATGGTGGGAAATAAGGGCGAAGGAGATCCATGTTGAACACTCGGTGCAAGCCAAGGAAAGGAGGAATGTTGAGATGAAAATAATTATCCCCCATGAGCTTGGTGATGGTGTACGACCCATAATAGAGTGCGTGAATCTTCTGATGGGGTCCTGTAAGGTGTTCTTTCTGCAAGTGCAACCAAACTTTGTTTCCCACCTGAAACTTATGTGGCACCTGATGTTGATCATGGTGTTGTTTGTACTTTTCATTGGACTTCTGTAGGATATCCTGAACCTATTGGTGGATGCGTTGGATCCTCTCAATGAACCAGGTGGCTTTGTTAGCTTCAATTGGAGTAGAATATGAGTCGGTTGAGGTGATCGCAAGGGGAAGTGCAACATCTATGGGACCCAATGGTTGGAATATCAACCCCACTTGAAAGGGGTTGTGGTTGGTTAAGCTATGCAAGGCTCGTTTGTAGCTATGTTGGACATAGGGAAGGCTCTCATCCCATGTGCGAGGGTGCTATGAATTATACATGCAAAGGATATGCACAATCATTCAATTTACGACCTCGGTTTGGCCATCTGTCTGAGGGTGGAAGGCCATGGATTTGGTGAGCTTGGTGTCCAACAGTGACTAGAGGCTTGACCAGAATGTGCTGAGAAATTAACTGTCCCAATCTGAGACAATGGTTTGTGGGATTCCAAAATGTACCTAGACTCGTTCAAAGAGGAGCTTGGCGGTGGCCTCTGTTGTGATGTTCTTCTTGCAGGCAACCAAAATCGCCATCTTAGAAAAGCGATCAACAACCAAAAAAACACAGTTGTTTCCTCGCTTGGTGGATAGGAGGCACGACATGTAGTCCATTGAGATGGATTACCTTGGCCTATCAGGAGTAGAAAGAGGGGTGTACATGCCCTGTTTCTTAGTGGTCGGTTTGGCAATCATACAGACAGTGTAGGACCTGATATACTTATTGACCTCCTGTTGAAGTTTCATCCAGTAGAAATGTTTTTGTTGCATTACCACTGTCTTTTAGATTCCAGAGTGTCTTTCCACCTAAATTTAGTGGGCTTCCCATATCAGCTTCACTTTCTCGCTTGATGGAACACTGATATGGCCCAGACAACAGAAAAGCCCATCCTAAAGATGGAAATTATCGACAACTGCATTTGCCCCCAACATTTGGGAGGTGGTGGTGAAGTCCGATTTTGTCTCATAGAGTTGGGGCCATCCAGAGGTCTCATGGCTGCAAGATTATAGCACTGTGGTGAGTGCCACGACTGGCAGTCTGCTAAGGAAATCAATGATGTGATTGGTGCTTCCTATTTTATACTTGATGTTGAGGTGGAATTGCTGCAAGTATGTGGACCACTTTTGATGGTGGTCATTCTGCAATTTTCCTTCTGTCTGCATGAACTGCAGTAGCTTATTGTTGGGACCAGCCCCACGCAAATTTTTCCTTACCACCACCCTTGGTTATTTGGCTGAGGGCCCATGCAATATGGGAGAATCCCAACATGAACCTGTGGTAGAAATTGGCAAGGCCCAAGAAGTTCTGGAGCTCAGTGAGTGTGGTTGGGGCTGACCAGTCACGGATGACTTGGATCTTGGCTGGATCCACATGTATGCCATATTTATCAACGATGTAGCCCAGGTGATGGACCCTATCCATGTCGAAGGAGCATTTTTCCAAGTTGACGTATAACTTGTGTTGTCTCAGGGTGTGCAGAACCTGCTAAGTATGCTGCAAGTGTTCAGCCCAAGTCTTGTTGTAAATGAGAATGTCATCTAGATACACCACTAAAAAATTATTGGTGAATGGTTGCAGGATATCGTCCATCTACCTCATGAAAGTGGTTGGCGCATTTGTCAAACCAAAGGGCATGACCAACCATTCAAAAAGGCCTTCCTTTTACTTGAAGGCAGTCTTCAATACATCTCTCTATTCTATCGGGACCTGGTGGTAGCCAAACTTTAGATCAATATTACTGAAGTATTTGGCCCATGTGAGTTGATCAAGAAGGTTGTCGATTCGGGGAATCAGGTACCGATTTCTAACTGTGATTTTATTAAGATCCCGGTAATCAATGTAGAGTCACCAGGTTCCATCTTTATTCTGTACCAGCACGATTGGGATCCCACAAGGTGATGAGTTGGGACCGATGTGCCCCTTGTGGAGAAATTATTGGATCTATTGCTTGAGCTCGTTATTCTCCAATAGAGAGTAGAGATATACTGGCCCATTGGGAAGTGGTGCATCGGGGGTCAGATTGATGGGGTGCTTGACTTGGTAGTGCAGAGGTACCCCAGTAGGTGGGGAAAAGATATCTGAGTATTCTTCCACAACCTTATGTACTTGCTTTTGCTATGTGGAGAGGTTGGCCATAGAGACCCTGGATGTGGCTGTGATCTTTCGCTTATTCTGAGAGCGAATCATGAAGAAGACAAACTTCCCCATTTGAGAGATGACCTTTTTGCATTGCTTAGCAGAGATCAAGGAAATAACATTGGGTGGGACTACCTCGGGTATCCTATACAATTTCCTGCTCAAAGTAATAATAACACTACGAGGCCTAGACTCATATACAACATAACGTTTCCATAAATAAGGTTTTTCCAAAACAAACATCAAAAACTTCGAGAGGAGAAACATCACACAATACCTCGTCTTTCAAGGGCTTGATGTCGTATGACAGTCGACACTATTGGTTGACGTGAAGATCACTTCCTTGGCGGAGCCATCCAATGGTGTAGGGTTGTGGGTGCAGTGTTGTCGATAGGCCCAGTTGCTAGATGACCTTTTCTAAGATGAGGTGCTTCTGGCTACCACTATCAACAATGAAGTGTAGCGGGGTGCCTTTTACCCACATCTATGAATGGAAGAGGTGCTCTCCTTCTTATAGCTCGTCTGGTTCACCAGGATAGAGCTTGGTGGTAGAAACGGTGGCACTGGGTTCCACATCAATGATCCATCTTCCCCTTTTTGGTTCTAGATTAAAGTCAAAGCCTACATATGATTCAGAGGCTTTCACTTCAGCCATCAACGACTACTTTGAGCGACAGTCAGTGGTGTTATGCCAAGGGCTCTTATGGAATTCACACCACTTCCCGATATATTTCTTTGTCTTTTCGGTGTCCTTATTTTCTTGCAGCTTGGACTGGTTGTCCTGACACTGTCCATATTTGCTCTATCCTTTGTTCTGTGGGTTGGGGCTGCCCTTTCCTGAATTTTGTTGTGAGGGGTTCCCAGGCCCAAATTTACGCATCTTTTGTTTGAGCTTCTGCTTGATTTTGACGATATATTGGTAGGTCGCACCAAAGGATGAGATTTTCAGAAATTAAATTTCAGTTTGGATGTATCTATGCAAAGCACCACGATACTTGAGCACTAGATGTCACTCCAAATATTTGATACCCAGCTTGGTGTGCAAGGTATGGAAGATATTTTTGAAATCTGGCACTGCTTGGTCTCTTTCTTGCCCCAGTGTGGTCCATTTGGTATACAAGTCATCATAATTTTCGACAGGGTAGTATTGTTCCTTAATAGAATCCCTGAAGCATTCCCAGGTGGCCGTGATTTTAAATAATGAGGGTTCCTTTGTTTCCTTTTGCTCACAGAAGGTTTCACACCAATCTTTGACACAGGGAACGACTTTGAGGAGCACAAAAGTAATCTTTTCTCTATTCGAAAAGTTATGGACATAAAAATACCCTTCTAGTAGATTCAACCACTTGTCTACATCATCTGTGTCTATCTGACCTTCAAATATATGAATATCAAAGTTTATTTGTACCTTGAAGGGTGAAGCACCTTTGCTCGAAGAGTATGCGTCGCCTGCTGGTAGTCGCTGAAGGATTTGCGCGAAACTATCCATCATCTCATTCCTTTTTTGCATGAGGGCTTCCTCAATCAACAGTTTGAAAGGATCTCCTATCCCGTCATCTTTATTTTCTCCTGCCATGAGAGGTCACTTGGGCGTGTGAGAGATTTTGTCCTCAAGAGAAACAAGCTTGAGACCCAACTCTTTGTACTTCGACCTCGTTGGGGACATGCATTAAGATGACAAGGATAAGACCTCTATGATACCATTGATCTAGATTTTATGAGCAGAAAAAAATGAATATAGATTATTAATAGGTACTTAACAAAAAATAATAGAGAGATAGTAAAATTGGTTTTCTATTCAATAAGGAAATAAGTTGAGACTGCAAAATGCAGCAGAAACGAGCTTGCTGGAATGGTGGCGGCTTATCTCTGAGAAGAGATGTGACAGCTGCACTCATTCATAAGAAGATCATTAAAATGAGGCTCTTAAGGAATTTTTACAATAAATGGGAATGCCAAAAACCCTAGACATCCAAAAACCTAACCCTAGGAGATGAAGCACTAAAATTCACGTGGGCCCCGTTTGGGTAAGTTAGTACATTAACTTCTCGGGTCATAACTTTTTCATACAATCTCCATTTTAGGCATATGATAGACTGTTGGAAAGGTATCATCGAGGATATTCATTTTAGGGGCTCAATCATGACTAAGACCATCATTGAGAAGATCGATCCTGAAAAAATTTCACTTAGGGCCTCAAAATGGCCCCGGAAGTTAAAACTACTAAAAATAGTAAATTGCCAAAATTGCCAGAAAACTATTTTCAGCCAGTTGGAAAAGGTGGGTGGCCATTGATATCCACTTGGATAAATCCTCCCTCCTTATGAAGCAATGGTCTCCATTTCTTTGAGGACCCCATCAGATGAGGAAATGTTTTTTGAATTTGGCCCGGGTGAGCCACTTTCCTTGGTGCAGGAGTTGCCTTGCTTTGACGACTCGATAAAGATGGATCTTTTTTTGTCGAGTGCCTTTGATCTATGTGTCCACAATCTGATCATTGGATGCATGTTGTATGCATTTGGGGTTGAGATATATTGGTTTCAGTTGTTGTGTTACTTCTGAGGTGTCCAATAATGGTGGGAAATAAGAGCGAAGGAGATCCACGTTGAACACTGGGTGTAGGCCAAGGAAAGGAGGAATGTTGAGCTGAAAATAATTATCCCCCACAGCCTTGGTGATGGTGTACAATCCATAATGGAGTGGGTGAAGCTTCCGATGGGTTCCTATAAGGTGTTCTTTCTGCAAGTGCAATCAAACTTTGTCGCCCACCTAAAGCTTATGTGGCACCCGATGTTGATCATGGCACTATTTGTACTTGTCATTAGACTTATGTAGGATATCCTAAAACTGTTGATAGATGTGCTAGATCCTCTCAATGAACCGGGTGGCTTTGTTAGCTTCAGGTGTAGCAGGAGATGATTCGGTCAAGGTGACCGCAAGGGGAAGTGCAACATCTATGGGACCCAATGGTTGGAATGCCAACCCTACCTGAAAGGGGCTGTGGCTAGTTGAGTTATGCAAGGCTCGGTTGTAGCTATAATGGACATAGGGAAGGCTCTCATCCCATATGTGAGGGTGCTGTGAATTATACATGCAAAGGATATGCACAATAATTTGATTTATGACCTCGTTTTGGCCATCTGTTTGAGGGTACAAGGCCATGGATTTGGTTAGCTTGGTGTCCAACAGTGACCAGAGACTCGACTAGAATCTGCTGAGAAATCGACTGTCCTGATTCAAGACAACGGTCTATGGGAGTCCAAAATGTACCTAGACTCGTTCAAAGAAGAGCTTGGTAGTGGCCTCTGCTGTGATGTTCTTCTTGCAGGCAACCAAAATCACTATCATAGAAAAGAGATCAACAACCACAAAAACACAGTCATTTCCCCTCTTGGTGGATAGGAGGCCTGACATGTATTCCATTGAGATGGATTCCCATGGCCTATCAGAAGTAGGAAGAGGGGTGTATAGGCCCTATTTCTTAGTGGTCGGTTCGACAATCATGCAGGCAGTGCATGACCTAATATACTTGTTGACCTCTTGTTGAAGTTTCAGCCAGTAGAAATGTTTTTGTAGCATCACCACTATCGTTTTGATGCCAAAGTGTCCTGCCACCTGATTGTAGTTGGCTTCCCAAATCAGCTTCGCTCGCTCACTTGATGGAACACATATATGGCCAAAATGACACAAAAACCCATCCTAAAGATGGAAATTATCGACAACTGCATTTGCCCCCAACATTTGGTAGGTGGTGGTGAAGTCTAGGTCTATCTCATAGAGTTGGGGCCATCCATAGGTCTCATGGCTGCAAGATTCTAGCACCATGGTGAGTGCCATGACTGGCGGTCTGCTGAGGCAATCAATGACACGATTGGTGCTTCTTTTTTTATACTTGATGTTGAGGTGGAATTGTTGCAAGTATGTGGACCATATTTGATGGCAGCCATTCTGCAATTTTCTTTGTGTCTACATGAACTACAGTGGCTTATGATCAGTGTGGATGACTATCACCTTCCCAAGAATGTAGTGTTTCCACTGGAGGCAGGATTTCACAATGGAGTACATTTCTTTGTCGTAAGTAGGGTACTTACGGACAACATCTGATAGAGCCTCATTATGATAGGCCACAGGGTGGTCATGTTGAGTTTGAATGATGCCCGCAGCATAGTTGAAAGCATATGTCTCAATCTCAAAGGGCTGCTACAAATCTGGGAGTGAAAGTACTGGGGCTGAGAATAAGAGTTTCTTCAAATCATCGAACGCTTTTTGTTGGGACTAGCCCCACGCAAATTTCTCCTTACCACCACCCCTCGTTATTTCACTGAGGGCCCATGAAATATGGGAGAATACCAACATGAACCTACGGTAGAAATTGGCAAGGCCCAAGAAGCTCTAGAGCTCGGTGAGTGTGGTTGGGGCTGGCCAGTCACGGATGACTTGGATCTTGGATGGATCCACATGTACGCCATGTTGATCAACGATGTATCCTAGTTAATGGAACCTGTCCATGCCTAAGGAGATTTTTTCCAAGTTGGCATATAACTTGTGTTGTTGCAGGGTGTGCAGAACCTACTGAATATGCTGCAAGTGTTCAGCCCAAGTCTTGTTGTAAATGAGAATGTCATCTAGATAGACCACTACAACATTATTGGTGAATAGTCAGAGGATTTCATCCATCAACCTCATGAAAGTGGTTGGCGCATTTTTCAAACCAAAGTGCATGACCAACCATTAAAAAAGGACTTTCTTTGACTTGAATGTGGTCTTCCGTACATCTTTCTATTCTATCGGGACCTTGTGGTAGCCAGAATTCAGATCAATCTTACTGAAGTATTTGGCCCCCATGAGTCGATCAAGGAAGTTGTCAATTCAGGGAATCGAGTACCAGTTTCTGACTGTGATTTTATTCAGAACCTAGTAATCAATGCAGAGTCGCCAGGTTCCATGTTTCTTCTGTACCAACATGATTGGGCTCCTGCAAGGTGATGAGCTGGGAAATATGTGCCCCTTGTGCAATAGTTATTAGATCTGTCACTTGATCTCCTCATTCTCTAACAGAGAGCGACGATAGACTGGCCCATTGGGCAGCGGTGCGCTGGGGGTCAGATCGATGGGGTGCTTGACTTGGCAGTGTAGAGGTACCCCGATATGTGAGGAGAAGATATCCGAGTATTCTTCCACGACCTTATCTACTTGCTTCTGCTGTGTGGAGTGGTTGGTCGCAGAGACCCTGGATGTGGCTGTGATCTTTCACTTATTCTGAGAGAAAATCATGAAGAAGAAAAAATTCCTCATCTGAGAGATGACCTTCCTTCATTGCTTAGCAGAGATCAAGGATATAACACTAGGTGGGACTGCCTCGGGTATCCTGTACAATTTCCTGCTCAAAGTAATAATAAAACTATGAGGCCTAGACTCATATTCAGTGTGACGTTTCCATAAATAAGGTTTCCCCAAAATAACATCACAAACTTTGAGAGGAGAAACATCACACAATACCTCGTCTTTAAATGGCTTGATGTCGTACAACAGTAGACACTGTTGGTTGACGCGAAGATTGATTCCTTGGCAAAGCCATCCAATGGTGTAGGGTTGTGGGTTAGGTGTTGTCGATAGGCCCAGCCTCTTGATGACCTCTTTTGAGATGAGTTTCTTATGGCTACCTCTATCAATAATGAAGTGAAATGGGGTTCCTTTTACCCACATCTGTGAATGGAAGAGGAGCTCTCCTTCTTATGACTCATCTGGTTCACCATGCTGGAGCTTGGTGGTAGCAACGGTGGCACTGGGTTTCACGTCAATGATCCATTTTCCCCTTTCTGGTTTTGGCTCATATTCAGAACCTGCATCTGATTAAGAGGATTTCAATTTGGCCAGCAACGACTGCTTTGAGCAGTAGTCAGCAATGTTATGTGAAGGGCTCTTATGGAAGTCGCACCACTTCCCGATATCTTTCTTTGTCTTTCCGGTTTCATTATTTGCTTGCACCTTGGACTGGTTGTCTTGATACTATCCATATTTTCTCTATCCTTTGTTCTGTGGGTTGGGGATGCCCTTTCCTAGCTTTTTCTGTGACAGGTTCCTAGGCCCAAATTACTGCATCTTTTTTTTGAGCTTCTGCTGAATTTTGACGGCATATTGGTTGGCCACGCCCAAGGATGAGATGTGTAGAAATTCCATTTCAGTCTGAATGTATCTATGCAGAGCACTGTTATACTTGAGCACCAGATGTAACTCCAAATATTTGATACCCATATTGGTGCGCAAGGTATGGAAGATATTTGTGAAATCTGGCACTGTTTGGTCTCTTTCTTGCCACAATGTGGTCCATTTGGTATACAAGTTGTCGTAACTTTCGACAGGGTAGTATTGTAACTTAATATCATCCCTAAAGGTTTCCTAGGTGGTTGTGACTGTAAATAATGAAGGTTCCTCTATTTCCTTTTGCTCACAGAAGGTTTCCCACCAATTTTTGACATGGGGAATGGCTTTGAGGAGTGCAAAAGTAATCTTTTCTCTATTCGAAAAGTTATGTATAGAAAAATACCCTTCTAGTATATTCAACCTCTTGTCTATAGAATCTGCGTCTATTTGACCTTCAAATATAGGAATACCAAAGTTTATTTGTACCTTGAAGGGGGCAGTGCCTCCGCTCGAAGAAGATGCGTTGCCTTTTGGTAACTGCCAAAGGATTTGTGCAAAACTATTCATCATCTCGTTCATTTTTTGCATGAGGGCTTCCTCAATCAACAGTTTGAAAGGATATCCTATCCTTTCATCTTTATTTTCTCCTGCCATGAGAGGTTTCTTGGGCATGTGAGAGATTTTGTCCTCAAGAGAAACAAGCTCGAGACCCAACTCTTTATTAAGACGACAAGGAGCAGACCACTCTAATACCACTAATCCAGATTTTATGAGAAAAATGAAATGAATACAGATTATTAACAGGTACTTAACACAAAATAACAGAGATACAGTAAAACTTGTTTTCTATTCAATAAGGAAATAAGATGAAACTGTAAAATGCAGCAGAAACAAGCTTGCTGGAATGGTGGCGGGTTATCTCTGAGAAGAGATGTGACAACAATGCTCATTCACAATAATATCATTAAAATGAGGCTTTGAAGGCCTTTTTACAATAAATAGGAATGCCAAAAACCCTAGACATCCAAAAACCTAACCCTAGGAGATGAACCGCCAAAAGTCTCATGGGCCCCATTTGGGTAAGTCAAGGTTGAGCTCTGTTGGTGTCAACTATTTTTCTACTTATGAGGTTTCCAATAATGGTGGGAAATAAGGGCGAACGAGATCCACATTGAACATTGGGTGTAGGACAAGGAAAGGAGGAATGTTGAGATGAAAAGCATTATCTGGCCCCCACGACCTTGGTGATGGTGTACGACCCATAACAGAGTGGGAGAAGCTTTCGATGGGGTCCTGTAAGGTGTTCTTTCTGCAAGTGCAACCAAAATTTTTTGCCCACCTGAAACTTATGTGGCACCCGACGTTGATCATGGAACTTTTTGTACTTGTCATTGGACTTCTGTAGCATATCTTGAACCTATTAACAGATGTGTTGGATCCTCTCAATGAACCAGGTGACTTTTTTAGCTTCATTTGGAGTAGGAGATGAGTCGGTTGAGGTGACTGCAAGGGGAAGTGAAACATCTATGGGACCCAATGGTTGGAAATCAAACCCCACCTGAAAGGGGTTGTGGCTAGTTGAGCTATGCAAGGCTCGGTTGTAGCTATGTTGGACATGGGGAAGGCTTCCATCCCATGTGCAAGGGTGCAGTGAATTATACATGCGAAGGATATGCACAATCATTCGATTTATGACCTTGGTTTAGCCATCTGTCTTAGGGTGGAAGATCGTGGATTTGGTGAGCTTGGTGTCCAACAGTGACTAGAGGATTGACCATAATGTGATGAGAAATCGACTGTTCCGATCTGAGACAATGGTTTGTGGGATTCCAAAATGTACCCAGATGCATTCAAAGAATATATTGACAGTGGCCTCTACTGTGATGTTCTTCTTGTAGGAAACCAAAATCCCCATCTTAGAAAAGTGATCAACAAACACAAAAACACACTCGTTTCCCTACTTGGTGGATGGGAGGCCCGACATGTAGTCCATTGAGATGGATTCCCATGGCCTGTCAGGAGTAGGAAGAGGGGTGTACAGGCTCTGTTTCTTAGTGTTTGGTTTGGCAATCACACAGGTAGTGGAGGACGTGATATACTTGCTAACCTCATATTGAATTTTCAACTAGTAGAAATGTTTCTGTAGGATCACCACTGTCTTTTCGATGTTGAAGTGTCCTGCCACCTGACTGTAGTGGGCTTCCCATATCAACTTTTCTCTCTTGATTTATGGAACACAGATATGGCCCAGACGACACTACAACCCATATAAATATGGAAATTATCAACAACTGCATTTTCCCCCAACATTTTGTAGGTGGTGGTGAAGTCTGGGTCTGTCTCATAGAGTTGGGGCCATCCATAGGTCTCATGGCCACAAGATTCTATCACTGTGGTGAGTACCACGACTGGCGGTCTGCTAAGGAAATCAACGATGTGATTGGTGCTTCCTGTTTTATACTTGATGTTCAAGTGGAATTTTTGCAAGTATGTGGACCACTTTTGATGGTGGTCATTCTGCAATTTTCCTTGTGTCTACAAGAACTGCAGTGGATTATGATCAGTGTGGATGACTGTCTCCTTCCCAATAATGTAGTGTCTCCACTGGCCACAGGATTGCAGAATGGAGTACATTTATTTGTCATAAGTAGGTTACTTACGTACAACATCTGATAGTGTCTCACTATGATAGGCCATGGGGTGGTCATGCTGAGTGAGAACGACACCCACAACATAGTTGGAAGCATCTGTCTCGACCTCAAAAGATTGTTGGAGGTCTAGGAGTGAAGGTACTGGGGCTGAGCACAAGCGTTGCTTCAAATCATCGAACACTTTTTGTTGGGACCGGCCCCATGCAAATTTTTCCTTACCACCATCTCTGGTTATTTGGCTGAGGGCCCATGCAATATGGGAGAATCCTAGCATGAACCTGCAGTTGAAATTGGCAAGCCCCAAGAAGATCTGAAGCTTAGTGAGTGTGGTTGGGGCTGG
Source organism: Picea abies (assembly GCA_900067695.1). Lineage (NCBI taxonomy): Eukaryota > Viridiplantae > Streptophyta > Pinopsida > Pinales > Pinaceae > Picea > Picea abies. Next base: position 15,344 of record CBVK0100184252.1, read on the forward strand.
CCAGTCACACATGACTTGGATCTTGGATGGATCCACATGTATGCTATGTTGATCAATGATGTAGCCCAAGTAATGGACCCTGTCCATGCTGAAGGAGCATTTTTCCAAGTTGGCTTATAGCTTGTATTTTTGCAGGGTGTGCAAAACCTACTGAATATGCTGGAAGTGTCTGGCTCAAGTCTTGCTGTAAATGAGAATGTCATCCAGATACACCACTACAAAATTATTGGTGAATGGTCACAAGATATCATCCATGAACCTCATGAAAGTGGTTGGCACATTTTTCAAACCAAAGGGCATGAACAACCATTCAAAAAGGCCTTTCTTTGACTTGAAGGTGGTCTTCCATACATCTGTCTATTGTATCGGGACCTGGTGGTAGCCAGAATTAAGATCAATCTTACTAAAGTATTTGGCCCTCGTGAGTTGATCAAGGAGGTCGTCGATTCAAGGAATAAGGTAATGGTTTCTAATTGTTATTTTATATAGAGCCTGGTAATCAATGCAAAGTTGCCAGGTTCCATATTTCTTCTGTACCAGCACGATTGGGCTCCTGCAAGGTGATGAGTTGGGATGGATGTGCCCCTTGTGGAGTAGTTATTGGATCTATTTTTTGATCTCCTCATTCTCTAACAGAGTGTGGTGATAGATTGGCCCATTGAGCAGCGGTGTGTCGGGGGTCAGATCGATGGGGTGCTTGACCTGGCAGTGCAGAGGTACCCCAATAGGCGAGGAGAATATATCTGAGTATTCTTCCATGAACTTATCTACTTGCTTCTATTGTGTGGAGAGGTCGATCACAGAGATCTTGTATGTGGCTGTGATCTTTTGCTTATTCTAAGAGAGAATAAAAAAGAAGACAAAATTCCCCATCTAAGAGATGACCTTCTTGCATTTCTTAGCAGAGATCAAGGAAATACAACTAGGTGGGACTACCTCAAGTATCTTGTACAATTTCCTACTAAAAGTAATAATAAAACTAGGAGGCCTAGACTCATATGCAACATGACACTTCCGTAAATAAGTTTTTCCTAAAATAACATCACAAACTTCGAGAGGAGAAACATCAGACAATACCTCATCTTTGAAGGGCTTGATTTCGTACGCTAGTTGACACTGTTGGTTGACCCAAAGATTGCTTCCTTAGCAGAGGCATCGAATGGTGTAGTTTTGCGGGTGCAGTGTTGTCGATAGGCCTAGCCGCTTGATAAACTCTACTGAGATGAGGTTCTTATGGCTACCACTATCAATGATGAAGTGCAACAGGGTTCCTTTTACCCACATCTGTGAATGGAAGATGCACTCTCCTTCTTCTGGTTCATCTGGTTCACCAGGCTAGAGCTTGGTGGTAGCAATGGTGGCATTGGGTCCCGTGTAAATGATCTGTCTTCCCCTTTCTAGTTTTGGCTCAGAGTCAGAACCTGCATCTGATTCAAAGGATTTCACTTCGGCCATCAACAACTTCTTTGAGGGGCAATCACTAGTGTTATTCCAAGGGATCTTATGGAAGTCACACCACTTCCCAATATCTTTCTTTGTCTTTTCGGTGTCCTTATTTGCTTGCGGATTGGACAGGATGTCTTGATACTGTCCATATTTTCACTATCCTTTGTTCTGTGGGTTGGGGCTACCCTTTCCTCACTTTTTTGTGAGGGGTTCCTAGGCCCAAATTGCCGCATCTTTTGTTTGAGCTTCTGCTCGATTTTGACAACATATCGGTAGGCCATGCCCAAGGATGAGATGTCTAGAAATTCCATTTTGTTCTAGATGTATCTATGCAGAGAACCATGATACTTGACCACCATATTTCACTTTGAATATTTTATACCCATCTTGGTGCACAAGGTATGGAAGATATTTGTGAAATCTGGCATTGCTTGGTCTCTTTCTTGCCGCAGTGTGGTCCATTTGGTATACAAGTCATCATAACTTTTGACAAGGTAGTATTGTTCCTTAATAGCATCCCTGAAGGATTCCCATGTGGTTGTGATTGTAAATAATGAGGGTTCCTCTATTTCCTTTTTCTCACAAAAGGTTTCCCACCAATATTTGACATGGGGAACGACTTTGAGGAGTGTAAAAGTAATCCTTTCTCTATTCGAAAAATTATGGACAGAAAAATACCCTTCTAGTAGATTCAACCACTTGTCTACATAATTTGCGTCTATATGACCTTCAAATAAAGGAATATTGAATTTTATTTGTACCTTGAAGGGGGCGACACCTCCGCTCTAAGAATATGCGTCGCCTCCACTCGAAGAATATGCATCGCCTGTTGGTAGCCGCCGAAGGATTTTCGTGAAACTATCCATCATCTCATTCCTTTGTTGCATGAGGGATTCCTCAATCAATAGTTTGAAAGGATATCTTGTCCCATCATATTTATTTTCTCCTTCCATGAGAGGTCACTTGGGCATGCGAGAGATTTTTTCCTCAAGAGAAACAAGCTCGAGACCCAACTCTTTGTACTCCAACCTCATTGGGGACATGCATTAAGACGACAAGGAGCAGACCGATATGATAACATTGATCCAGATTTTATGAGAGGAACCAAATGAATACATATTATTAAAAGGTACTTAACACAAAATAATAGATATATAGTAAAATTGGTTTTCTATTCAATAAGGAAATAAGTTGAAACTGTAAAATGCAGTGGAAACAAGCTTGCTGGAATGGTGGCGGATTATATCTAAGAAGAGATGTGACGGTTGTGCTCATTCAAAAGAAGATCATTAAAATGAGGCTCTAAAGGAGTTTTTACAATAAACAAGAATTCCAAAAACCCTAGACATCCAAAAACCTAACCCTAGGAAATGAAGCACCAAAAGTCATGTGGGCCCCATTTGGGTAAGTTAGTACATTAACTTCCCGAGGTCGTAACTTTTGCATATGATCTCCGTTTTAGGCGCATGATAGCCCATTGGAAAGGTATAATCGAGGAGATTCATTTTGGGGGACCAATAATACCTTTAGATATAATTGATAATCTCAATCCAAAAAAAAACTTCATTTAGGCCCTCAAGATGGCCCCGAAAGTTAAATCTGCAAAAAATAGTAAATTGCCAAAATTGCTAGAAAATTGTTTTGAGCCAGTTGGAACGAAATGAATACAGATTATTAATAGGTACTTAACAAAAAATAAAAAAGATACATTAAAACTGGTTTTCTATTCAATAAGGAAATAAGATGATATCAATCCTCCCTCCTTAGGAAGCAAGGGTCTCCATTTTGTTGAGGTCCCCCGTTAGATGAGAAACTTTTCTGTTGAATTTGGCCCCAAGTGAGCCACTTTCCTTGGGGCAGGAGATGCCCTGATTTAATGACTCGATGAAGATGGATCCTTTACTTTCGAGTACCCTTGATCTGTGTGTCCACAATATGATCATTAGATGCCTGTTGTATGCAATCGGGGTTGAGCTCTATTGCTGTCAGTTGTTCTGCTACTTCTGAGGTGTCCAATAATGGTGGGAAATAAGGGTGAAGGAGATCCACGTTGAACACTAGGTGCAATCCAAGGAAAGTAGAAATGTTGAGCTGAAAATAATTATCCCCCATGGCCTTGGTGATGGTGTACATCCCATAACAGAGTGGTCGAAGCTTCTGATGTGGTATCGTAAGGCATTCTTTTTGCAACTACAACCAAAATTTGTCACCCACCTGAAACTTATGTGGCACTCGATGTAGATCATGGCGTTGGTTTTACTTGTCATTGGACTTCTGTAGGATATCTTGAACCTGTTGGTGGATGTGTTGGATCCTCTCAATGAACCAGGTGGCTTTGTTAGCTTCAGTTGGAGCAGGAGATGAGTCGGTCGAGGTGACCACAAGGGGAAGTGCAACATCTATGGGACCCAATGGTTGGAATCCAAACCCCACCTAAAAGGGGCTGTGGCCAGTTGAGCTATGCAAGGCTCAGTTGTAGCAATGCTAGACATAGGGAAGGATCTCATCCCATGTGCAAGGGTCCTGTTAATTATACATGCAAAGGATATGCAAAATCACTCGATTTATGACCTCGGTTTGGCCATCTATCTGAGGGTGGAAGGCCGTGGATTTGGTGAGCTTGGTGTCCAATAGTGACCAGAGGCTCGACCAGAATGTGATGAGAAATCGACTGTCCCGATCTGAGACAATGGTTTGTGGGATTCTAAAATGTACCCAGACTCGTTCAAATAAGAGCTTGGCAGTTGTCTCTACTATGATGTTCTTCTTCCAGGAAACCAAAATCACCATCTTAGAAAAGCGATCAACAACCACAAAAACAAAGCCATTTCACCGCCTAGTGGATGGGAGGCCCGACATGTAGTCCATTGAGATGGATTTCCATGGCCTGTTAGGAGTAGGAAGAGGGGTGTATAGGCCCTATTTCTTAGTGGTCGGTTTGGAAATCGTGCAGGTAGTGTAGGACTTGATATACTTGCTGACCTCATGTTGAAGTTTCGACCAGTAGAAATGTTTTTGTATCATCGCCACTATCTTTTTGATGTCGAAGTGTCCTGCCACCTGACTATAGTAGGCTTCCCAGATCAACTTCTCTCACTCACTTGATGGAACACAGATATGGCCCAAACAACACAACAACCCACCTAAAGATGGAAATTATTGACAATTGCTTTTGTCCCCAACATTTGGTAGGTGGTGGTGAAGTACAACTCTGTCTCATAGAGTTGGGACCATCTAGAGCTCTCATGGTCGCAAGATTCTAGCATTGTGGTGAGTGCCATGACTGGAAGTCTACTAAGGCAATAAACGGCGTGATTGGTGCTTCATGTTTTATACTTGATGTTTAGGTGGAATTGCTGCAAGTATGTGGACCACTTTTGATGGCGGTCATTCTGCAATTTTCCTTGTGTCTGCATGAACTGTAGTGGCTTATGATCAGTGTGGTTGACTATCTCCTTCCCAAGAATGTAGTGTCTCCACTGGTGGTAGGCTTTCACAATGGAGTACATTTCTTTATCATAAGTGGAGTACATATGATAGTGTCTCACTATGATATGCCACGGGGTGGTCGTGTTGAGTGAGAAAGGCACCCACAACATAGTCGGAACATCTGTCTCAATATCGAAGGCTGTTGCAGGTCTGGGGGTTAAATTACTGGGGCTGAGCATAAGCGCTGCTTCAAATCATCGAATGCTTGTTTTAGGTATCGGCCCCACCCAAATTTTTCCTAACCACCACCCCTAGTTATTTGGCTGAGGGCCCATTCAATATGGGAGAATCCCAACACGAGCCTGCGGTGAGATCGGAAGAGCGGTTCAGCAGGAATGCCGAGACCGATCTCG
>CBVK0100184253.1:0-15178 GCA_900067695.1 Picea abies
GAAGAGTGGTGCATCTCTTGAGGAGGACTTTTTGTATTGGTTTGAGTTATCTCTTGAACATTGTATAAGATATTTATGATAAGGAATTTTTTGTTGGGTTTTCTTCCCCTAAAGGGTTTCCTAGGATAAATGTTGTGTCTCTTGTGAATGTGTATTTCTCAGTGATATTGTTCTTATTATGCTCTTATCTATTGAAATGCAAAGAACTATAATAATGGCATAAACATTAACAAAACTGATGGTATGATCGACATGAAAATTCAAGAGTTATGAGGAGTTTCCGACACAGGTTGATAGACTTCCTTTGAACAAGAGCATGAAACATATCGAGGAATCTGGAAGCATACACTTGATGATGAAACCATAAGATATAGGAGGCATCAATGAAATTCTCTATAAGGACTGGAAGAGTAACCAGTCGGTAGAGAAGACTCTGTAACGAGCTCAACATCCTAAGGCCATGCTAATGAAAAAATTATGATGATGAATGGACTCAGATAACTTTTTGCTTTGTTCAAAGGTGACACAACTGCTGTCGATATAAGATAATACTCCCTTCCCGTCCATATTTTTTTTTTCATAGACAAATGAATGTTATGATACAGAGGAGGAAACAAGTGTCACAAGTAAGCAAAAATAGTTCCAATAGTGGAACATACCTATGCTCAATGCAGGGAAGTGCATGCAGGAGAGGGACACTTGGGGGAATGTTCCCTCCTAGGTATAGGGTGTCAAATTTTGAAGGATATAAAAAAGGCTTTGCTTGGTTGAGGATGAAAAACTATTGAGGCAAACAGTTTATAATGCAAAGCAAGAACCAACTATAGGCTCAATACTATAAGCAAGGGCATGAGATGCAATCAAAACTTGATGCCAAAAATTCCTTTTTATGTCTTTTAGTCTACTTGGTGTGAAAAAGGGGTAAACATGTGCCAAATAGATGTCTCTTCGAAACCAATTTACGAGTGTGAAAAAGACAAGTTCACTCAGCGATCTTTTCATTTTTTGATAACGACTTGGAAAAGAGATTAACTAAGACTCATGACCTTTAAAATCCAATTTAATCGAGTATGCAAGGGAAAAATCACTCGACAATATTTTCCCTTTTTATTCGAGTCAGAAAAGAGCTTAAATTAAACTCGTTTGGGAGAGTCTAGGCAGCAAGTCACGGGGGAGGTCGAGGCTTTGGTGCCAAACTTCTGGGCAAAGTCAGTATCTTACTGATAGCCGACATAAGCTTGGGAAAACCCAAATCTCTCCAAGTCAAGGAGGATAAGGCAGTAACGAAGTATATAGTATCCATGATAGATCAAATAATATATCTTACAAGAAAATACATAAGCGGGGGAATTGGATACCCCACAAGACCGTTCCAATCGAAGGTGATCTCCTCAAAACCTGGAGGGAGAGGACTCGGGGAAAGTAGAGCTCTCTCTCATTTAGAAGTTGCAATATCAGGGATGTTGACGATGTGGTTGAAGGATGCATCACCCTCTGTAAAGAGAGTAGGATTGACTAGAGATTGCACTGGGACAAGCACTTCTTCAATTCTAGGTTGAAGAGGATGTAGGATAACATGGATAGGGGATACATCACCCTTGAAAATGGGGGTGTGATCAAGAGAAGATTGCGACAACATTACTATCGTTTCAATCGAAGGAACAAGGTGTGGGGAAACCATAGATGCCTCAGAATCCAAAGGGCCCTTAGGTGAGCCCCACGCTTCTGGTATCCCAGTCGTGGTCGAACATAAACGAGTAAGGTGACTTCCTTCACAAGTCCTGCAAAGGAATTTAGGCTTACGTCTGAGGTTTTTGGGCTTCTCAATGCCCCTAGTGTTGTTCACAATGAATGGTGACATACTATCAATGTGACAGGAAAATGTGGGAGAGTCATCTCCTACATTATATACATAGGTTAGATATGTGGCATTGATATGACTTGTGGTGACTAAAGTAGTTCCCCCAGCATGACTAGCAGCAGATGGGTATGGGTTTTCAACATAACCTGTAGAAGTTGTTGACCCATATCCAACATGACTGGAAGAGGTTGGTGATGGAGCACCAGTGTGGCTGAAAGTGACTGGACTAGTAGTGATTTGTGGTATTTGATGCCAAGGTCCAGGGAAAGATTGACTTTGAAACATTGCAGGCCAGGAAGGATCATGGTTTACTCCCTGTACGGAAAGGTAGTATCCTCTGTGTAATTGATTCAGAGAAGTCTGAACGGGCATCATCACTGAAGTTTGCGGAGAGATGGAAGTATGATAAGGATTATTCAAGTGAGGATATATGTTTCCCCCTTGTGAAGGGGTCCCATGAAGTGGGTAGCCTATACCGTAAAATTGGTTCTCCAGATATGAAACACCCAGGGATACATGAGGACTCGCCATGGAAAAAGTGTTCAAAGGAACCATCATGGCAGATGGAGGATACATGGATGGAGTGTAGTAGGTAGAATAAGAACCCATCTGAGTATTAGCTCCTGAAAGAGCATAACCGAGATTGGATCCATAAGAGGGGAGGTTCCAACCTCTCATCGTAAAGGAAGGTTGAGGGACATGACTCATATAAAAATGAAGATGTAGGCATTGGGGCCATGGTGCCCGGATCCAATGCTATGATTCATATAAGTGGACCAGGGAGAGGATTGAAAGGGTGAAGGCATATCAATGGGAGAATGACTAGAGACCCAAGGCGTGGACTGAGTACCAAATTTTTGCATACCATTATAAGAAACAACAGGATTCATCCCCATGAACTGAGTAGGCATCATGGGGTAAGAAACAGTAAATGAGGGAGCCAAAGGAACTCCACTATCCATAATGACGACTCAGTATAGACTCTTAAGGCCAACTAGTAATCAAAGAGAACACCAAAAGTAAAATGACCAATATACATGCAAATGGGGTAAAGTGGTTGAGTGGCCTCCCTCCCTGAAGAAGGTATGTCTTGCCCAAGAGGGGCCTAAGACTCCCTGTTAATGATCAGAGGTAACAAAATCAGTTATAAGGGCCCTCATAAGATTAACAACCAGTTGGTCAGATCCCCCCGGAGAGGTAATCCTCCATAAAGGTTGTGTGTTTTCCAACCCTTATCTAACCCAGGGTACCTATAGAATAACCCCTACAAGTAACTTATGAGACACCTAAGTCAAGCAATGAATAAACCACAGTATAATCGATGCGCATGCCAGCAATCGTAAGTCAGTTCCACCATATGGGTAGGGTAGCAAAGCTCAAAACATTGAAAGCACCACTTCTCACAGAGGTAAAGGCACTAACAAGATCCCTGTATATGAATAGATCCCCAAAAATATCTCTAAAACTAGGAAGGTATTGGGGGGATACCCCTTCTACCAACTTCGCGCGACCTCGTGATTAACTCTGGTGTGAGTGGAGCCTCCTAATCTTACCAATTATACAATGGATTTATCCACTCCCTGAATCAAACACATATGTTGATTTAATTGCCTTGGAGAAGTTAACTCAAAATATCCTATTCCAAGGCACTAAATCCTAGGCTAGTTTGTGCACCCTAGAAAAAAAAATCGTTACTAATAAATTTTAAATTATAGCATTGATTTTATGGTCGTGATTACTCAAAAAGGTATGGTAATGAAACTCATGGTGTTATGACTCTGCAAGAAAAGTAAATATGAAAGTAATGCAAAGTCCTAAATTTAACTTTTCATGAATGATATGCTCCTAAAAAAATGATGCAATTTTCAAATTCAAATCTGCAATTCAGAAGTAAAGATGCAATCTTTCACTATATGCACTAAGCTAATGATAGAGATTCAAAGAAAAAAATGCCAAGCAATGCAAAATGCCTATTTTTTTGTATTTTCAATATATTAAAACTGAAAATGCATGGACTAAAAAATAACTTGATATATAACTCTATTGTGTATAAAAAAGAGATAACTCAAGAAGGATACCAACCAATAAAACACCCAGCCCAATGTGCAAGGACAATAAAAAATGAAAAAATGAAGAGAAATACTTTGCCCAAAAATTCAACCAAAAGAAGGTTTCTTGTCATCCCACTGGCACTCAACAGGCACTACAAAGACCCAAGAAGGCTCAACAAGCGTCAAATCCCACTCAACAAACACCAGACCAAGAAAATAGGCAAGGAAAAGAGGTGTACATGATTGTTCATGAAAAGAGAGCGTATATATGCAGCATGCAATGAGACAACATGCATGTATACGTGACTGCCAAGGCAAAAGCAGCGTATATGATTTAAAACAAGGCTAGCTAAGGGAGGAAGGTTGAAAACTTCGACCCAAAGTGAAGAGGAGTTGTCAAGCAATGTTACGAAAATAACCACAATAGAAACAAGAGAAATCTAAAGAGAAAAGTACCTCAAACCCTAAGAAAGAAGATTCATTCCCAACGGAGTTGCCAATTATGTTACGAGTAAAATATATCTATGGCTAGGGTAAACCACAACAGATGGATGTGACTGTAGAAATCAACTCTATCCCAACAACATTCTATACAAACCAATGTGCAAGCAAGATAAGAAAGGGACCTACCTCATCCAGATGTTTGAAGATGTCCACCGTTGAACACTTCGACCTAAAGCTTTATACTTGCAACAAGTTCTCAACAAACAAGAGAAGCAAGCATATAGTGATAATATAAAAGGTTAGCACATTAGGTAGCATAATCCATTAATATACAAAACAAACATGCCCATGGATAATAATTCATATATTTGCAAGATATCAATTGGATGGGAAGAGAGTATTTCTATTAATAAATGATCAGCAGAAATGAAAATATTACAGACTTCCGTGTCGGCATGGTTCGAAACCAAGAAATGAAGTTCCTTCCTGCTAGGCCTCCACCAAAGGCAAGCTCAAAGAATAAAGACAATGAGGTTCTCCATCAATAAGTGGAGAGATTGGGGTTTGAGCACTGTGTTCAAACTTAAAGGACAAAGGCATGCAAACTCAATATGAAGTAGTAATTTATCCGGAGTAACTTTTCTATCAAAGTTGAATTCTTTCTCCTTTTCCATAGCTCGAAATTGGGCTCCTTATAGCCTTCAAAATGAAACTGAAAGGCCGATTCAGAACGTTTCCAATATATGGAAGGCCAAGGATCAAAGATCTCCTATCATGACATGGAAACCCGACATTTAATTTTCATTTTTTGGCACAAATCCTGATGTATGCGGGTTGTAGTGGAGTAGCCTGCATATACGCTTGTTGTATAGGGTGCAAGATTCGTACAAGTGGAAAAACTTTATATTTTTGTCTCTGGATTTATCAATCAGGGAAAGTGAGTCTGCATAGGGAAATGGATTAAGGCCCTCTCTTCAAGATTGCTTAGGGTGAGGAAAATATTTCTCTAACATTGATTTTTCCCATGTAAAAATAAATACCAAGGGTAATTTTGGGGAAATCCATGGGCAAGAAAACCATGGGAATTTGTAAAAACCATGTGCATTCAAAACCATGGACAAATTACAAATGAAAATAAATAAATACATAAAAATAAAACAAAAAATAGCAATAAAAAAGAATTATATACAAAATAAAAATAAAAATGAAATTTAGGAAAATGAGGCCAAGTTTCATATGATCTAGGGTTCCATGCCAGTTAGGGTCCCAGAGTAGTCGGGGTTTTACACCTAGGGACAAAAATAGAAGCATAGTGTATTAGGTATATTTTGAGTAACCAGGTATCAAGTCGGGTAGGTATGTCGTATGGAGTTCACTATCATTGAAATTTGGATGTGACAAATGGAAATAAACTATGTGGTAAGAAGATGAAATTGCATGCAACACATTAACGCCAAAAAATATGACTCATGCGATAAAAGGATATTGATGATAGTCGAGCACACGATAATGTCAATCCATTCAAGATGAACATCTCGGAATGAAAACCTAATAATATTTCAAGGAGAGGGAATATGTTCCCATGTAGGGCCACAATGCATGAAACTGGCTATGAAAATTGATGATTAAGCATTGGGTGATGATATGACAAGGTTCTACATTCAAAAATCTCAATAGGCCTTGGGCCTAGGTTTTCGAAGAGAATGAGGCCAAGTTTCATATGAAATAAAAAGGAATTATATACAAAAATAAAAATAAAAATTAAATTTAGGAAAATGAGGCCAAGTTTCATATGAGCCAGGGTTCCATGCCAGTTAAAATCGCACACCAGTTAGGGTTCTACACCTAGGGACAAAAAATAGAAGCATAACGTATCAGGTAGATTTCGAGTAACCGGGCGTCAATTCGGGTATGTATGTTGTATGGAGATCACTATCATTCAAATTCGGTTGTGACAAATGGAAATAAACTAGGGGGTAAGAAGATGACATTTCATGTGACACATTAACATCACAAAGTATGACTCATATTATAAAAGGATGTTGAAGCTAGTTGGGCGCACGATACATGTCAATCCAGTCAAGTTGAAAATATTGAAGGGAAAACATGATAATATTGCAAGGAGAGGGAAAAATATTATATCATGGAATAGGTTCCCATGTAGGGCCACAATGCTTGAAATTGGATATGACAATTGGTTAGCAAGCACTGGGTGACGATACGACAAGGTTCCACATTCAAAAAGATAAATAGGCCTTGGGCCTATGTTTTCGAAGAGAGAGGAGGCCAAAAGAAGAATCTAATAGAGATAAATATAAAAAATCCCATGTCTTTGAGACCTCAAGAGTATCACAAGGGACTTCACTCGACCATCTTGATGAGGCAAACCCAATGAGGGGAGCCCGATAGGATTTTGTTCTTCGACCTTTGTACCAATATTAAGACAATGCATGCTTGACACTCTGAATGAGGATTCTTGACAGAGTAAATCTGATGTTCTCACAGGATAGGACTGTAGGAAAGGTGGATTATATTTCCTTGCGAGCTTTGGGGAAACTGTAAGAAAAGGTGAATCTATTTCCCGATGAGGGAGATCCTGGTAAATATCAAGGTTCTAGATAAGGATCAAGGTCCTGGACTCATCAATACAATGGTGATAAAAAAACAAATCCAAATGAGGTTTGGGAAAGACAAGGCTTAGTTCATAATGCTGACTATTGGCTTCAAATGATAGACAAGATTCACATAGTGAGAAATCTAGGGAAGAGGAAGAATATCAAGGGATTCCCCACATGAATTTCAATGTTGGAGTGGTCATGTAAAGGAGGTAAGCCTATGAACCTACTCGTGTTATTTATTTAAGTTATCCATTAGGAAATTACTCAAAATAAAATGCATTCAAGACATATAATATAACATAAAACTCATCATCCATATAGGATCATGAAATACCTCGGAATCTACAAAAGGTATCGAAGATACGTGTCAATTCCATCATACAAATGTCAATGAAATATCATAATTCAAGAAGCATTATGAAGACATTTGAAATCATAAAATCAAAAGGATTAACAAACCTTCATCAAGATAATCATCAATGAAGATCAAACCCCCAACTCCCTCAAGGTAGATAAAGAGTTAACATTAGGCTCAAGTAGTAGAGGATTAGGAATTATAGTTCAAATTTTAGTGGGGGGGGGTGGTTTCCTTTTTCTTGTAAAATAAAAATTAAAAGGGGTTTTTTGTGGCCTCAACAAATGGCGAGACACTAGAAGAACCGATTATCTCTATCAGTAGAATTCAAGGGCCTTTCCTTCAGATATGAATGTCCGGATTTATGAGTGGAATGAAATGAAACGACATATTTATAATGTTAACACAGAGAAACAATGAAAAATAACAGAGATCCATTAAAACTTGATTTCTATTAAATAATAAATATGATGTAAACTATAAAATGTAGACTAAAAACAAGCTTGGTAAATGGTGGCAGCTTATCTCTAAGAAGAGATCTGAGGGTTATGCTCATTCGCAAGAAGATGAGTACAATGAGGCTATGAATTCCTCTTTAAAATAAATATGAATTCCAAAATGATAGACAGCCAAAAACCTAACCCTAGAATATGAAGCACCAAAAGTCATGTGGGTCTTGTTGGGGTAAGTTAGTACATTAACTTCCCAGGGTCATAACTTTTGCATATGATCTCCATTTAGGGCACACGATAGCTCGTTGGAAAGGTATTGAAGAGGAAATTTATTTAGGGGGGTAAATAGGAGACTTCTCATATAATTGAGGTGCATGGTCATGAAAAAAAAAATTTTTAGGCCCTCAAACTGGCCCCATAAGTTAAAAACTATTAAAAATATTAAATTTCCAAAATTGCTAGAAAATTGTTTTGAGCCAATTGGAAAAGGTGGGTGGCCACCGATATCCACCTAGATTAATCCTCCCTCATTAGGAAGAAATGGTATCCATTTCTTTGAGTTGCTCCATCAGATGAGGAAAGTTTTACTGAATTTGGCCTCGGGTGAGCTACTTGCCTTAGTGCAAGAGTTTCCCTACTTTAACAACCCGATAAACTTGGATCCGTTGTTGGCGAGTTCCCTTTACTTGTGTGTCCACAATATGATCAGTGGATTATTGTTCCATGCAGTCAGGGTTGAGCTCCGTTGGTGTCATTTTTTCTACTATCTTTGAGGTGTCCAATAATGGTGTAAAATAAGGTTGTAGGAAGTCCACATTGAACACTCGGATTTTTTGGTCTCTTTCCAACCACAGTGTGGTCCATCTTGTATACAAGTCATCATAAATTCCAACAAGGTAGTATTGTTCCTTAATAGCATGCCTGAAGGAATCCAAATTCAGTGCAACTGCAAATAATGTGGATCCTTCTGTTTCATTTTTCTCACATAAAGTCTCCCACCAATATTTGACATGGGGGATGGCCTTGAGGAATGCAAATATAATCTTTTCTCTATCAGAAAAGTTGTGGATAGAAAAATGTCCTTCTAGAAAAATATATTTGAAGGTTTGACCTTCAAATATAGGAATATAAAAATTGATATGTACCTTGAAGGGGGTGTCACTTCCGCTTGAGGTGGATGCATCACTTGTCGATAGTCATCGGATGATTTGTGTGAATTTGTCCATCATCTCATTCCTCTGTCGCTCAAGGGATTCCTCGAGCAACATTTTGAAAGGATATCCAGTCCCGGTATATTTATTTTTTCCCACCATGGGTGGTTTCTTGGGCATGTGAGAGTATTTTTCCTCAAGAAAAACAAGCTCAAGACCCAACTCTCTATACCCTGACCATGTCGGGGACATGCATTAAAAAACAACAAGGAGCAGACCACTCTAATACCACTAATATAGATTTATGAGTGGAACGAAATGAAACCACAGATATATAATGTTAACATAGATACACAATGAATAATAACAAAGATACAGTAAAAATTTATTTCTCTTAAATAAGAAATATGTTGAAAACTGTAAAATGCATACTGAAAACAAGCTTGCTAGAATGGTGGCATCTTATCTCTTAGAAGAGATGTGACGGCTATGCTTATTCACAATAATATGAGTACAATGAGGATTTGAATGTTTTTTTACAATAAATATGAATGCAAAAACCCTATACATCCAAAAACCTAACCCTAGGATATGAAGCGCCAAAATTCATGTGGGCCCCGTTGGGGTAAGTTAGTACATTAACTTCTCAGGGTCGTAACTTGTGCATATGATCTTCATTTAGGGAACACGATAGCTCGTTGGAAATTTATTGACAATGATATTCATTTAGAGGCTCAATGATAGCATTTTGATATCATCTAGGTGTTTGATCATGAAAAAAAATCATTTAGGCCCTCAAACTGGCTCCAAAAGTTAAAAATTGCTAAAAATAGAAAATTGCCAAAATTGCCAGAAAATTGTTTTGAGCTAGTTGGAAAAGATGGGTGGCCACTAATATCCACCTGTATCATAGGAATAAACTCAACAAATTGCATACAATTTTCCAATAATCATGGGTACCATAATGATGCCAAATTTCTAAACAATATAACCCAATATTTCTAGTACTTGTAATATAATGCACCCTTTTCAAAGGGACAATTAGTGACGTAAATTATTCAACTGAATACATACTTCTTATTTTTTTTGGCTTAACCATGGGTTTACATTTTTTATAACAAGAAAACATCTACGTAAGTTTGTTCCTCATCTATCTATTCTCGGTATTTCTTTGTTTTCAGTGAGCATCCATAGCCCCAATGAAGATTCCTTGGTACCATACAAGCATAGCCCTGCTACCACCAAGAATCCATAGCGTCGACAATTTTACTTATACTTCCCACACTATTTTTTTTTTACTAGCGGAATCGGCAACTCGCAGTTCTCATACTCCCGTGACACAAAGTCTATTCTTGTCTACTACCTCTTTAACCTCTAGGTGCGTCCACACAGCCCGCAAGCATGGGGCATGGGTAAATTGGGGTGAGAATCAAACTTGAGACCTCATTTTTACATTTCCTTCCATTTACATGACACTTGTCAATTGTTCTACACCCCTGTGGGTGTACTTCCCACACTATTAATAGAACTTTCAAATTCCTTTTTATTTCAAAATATGCTCACCATTTTAGGTTTAGATATAGATATGAATATTCACATAGGGTGTGAAGTAAGCAGGGTGATATGATAGTTTCTTTGATTTGTTGAGTAAATGTTATGCATTTGATTTTAACCTATAGGTCTACCCAAACCATCATAGTATTGTCCATCTTGTTAATATGAAGTGGATGGAGCTCAAAGATAAGGATAGATAGACACTTCCTATACTTATGGATTATCATGGTATGCTCAATTAAGCACATGTGTTCCACCATAATTATCATTCTATATCCATAGCTAATAAATCCATGAATGTTCATTCAGATAGAGAAGCCCATGCATCTCATGACTTGTAAAAATGTATTTTATATGTGACCAGAATTAGACCAGCTCCTCACCCAAATTTAAAGAGTAATCCTCAAGGAAGACTAAGAAGTCAAATCAGCTCAAGGAACAAACCAACATTCAAATTAAAATATGGAAGCAATATGTACAATAAATAATCAAGTGCTAAAACCAAATTTAGATCATAAAAGATAAAACTAAACTAAGAGAAGTCAAAAACTGAAATTGTCAGTCATCAAACTAAAATGAAACTAGCTGAAAAATAAGAAGAGAACCCAACAACAAGGAATAAATATGGGGAAACAACGGAGTATGAATGATATGCATAAATGGTATCATCATTCCAACTCCAAGAATTGGAATAAGGGAAAAATATTTATTAAATAATTTTTTCACATGAACTAGGACCCTTAAAGAAAATATTTCAGGACCAAAAATCAGCAAGGTTATGATGAGTAGTGATCAAGAAAATCAATATCCAATCAAGCCTTTGTTCCAACATATTTGAGATTCTCTAGTGACAAAAATTCAAATTGTTGAAATCTCCAAAATAATGGATAAATAGAGGAATTTGCGTCTTTGAGCATATGACCATGGATGAGATCTTAGGCGAAAAAAGATTTTGAAGATGCCAAATTTTCATGCTCATAAATTGCATTGATATCTTTCACCAATATATTCATTGTCACTTGGATTATTGATCCAAATCACCCAATAATTGTATCACTCACCTCTAATGGTATAAAAATATGAACTCGCTACCATTGTTTCCAAACTAAGTAGAGAAGGGAGTAAAATCATGTACAAATTAAAATTAAAAAAAAAGAAGTGATTATACTAAACTAAGAGAAAAATTAAAAGTACACTCTAATAGTCGTTACGAGAAAACTTAATATTGAAAGATAGGGTAAACCCAAAAACATGGGACACGTCATGAGCATCCTCAATGAAAGAATTTTTAGTGAAATCTTGGAAAGTAATCCAAGGTAAATAATTAGTCAAGAAATGTTAACAATTCAACATTAATCCCAATACAAATACTCCCAAGGTAAATATCTGAAAAGAAGAACAAACAAGATTATGAGAATTGATAATCTAGTGGAAAAATTCACAACACAGTCCTCTAATCCAATTGTTATTTAGTGAAGAAAGAAAAATCTTCTTGGAACCTAGAAAAATGGGTTAATGGAGAAGTTTAATCAAAATAGATTTTTAGATTCACTCACATGAATATTCCACAAACCCGTCAACCTTTAAGATTCCTTGACATGAGAAATTCATTTGCACACTTGAAAATAATGAATTTTTCAACAACAAAAATTATGTTCGATATTTCTCACCAAAACATAAATTTCTCTTTGTCATAAAAGATATTATTAATCCCAAAGATTTAAATGATTCAATATGATAAGACATAGAGGAAATATTACAGTTATGGAGGTCATAAAAAATAAAAATAAAAAGGACTCCAAATATAAACTAGATCAAAAACCAACTTGGGAATACATGAATGAGACTATATTTATAATTAGTTGTTGAGTTGGTGACAATCTTGGTTGAATACTTAAAAATGTTGCAAAGGAATCTGAGAAGCCAAATTTAGAATAAAACTTCCCTAAGTTGATTTCATTTCAATATAAAATTCTTGAGTTGTTGGTTGAACAATTCATTTCCCAACTTTCATAAAAAAAAAAGAATATTATGATCAACTATTAGATAGTATGGGAAAAGGTATTCCTCTAAATGACTAACTTATTATAATGAAATTAAACTAAAAAAGAAAAATAAATACCAATTTAAAAAAAAAATCCTAATAAAAATGTATATTAAGCTACTCTAAACTTGAACTATATCGGTTGTCATTAAACTCATGTAAAATCATAATTCTAGTGTAGTCATTCAAGTGTTAATATTTCATTCATTTATCCAAATATCACAGCCTTCTTCTTAAGAAATAAGCATTATGTCATTTCCCATAATATTCCCTTCGACATGAGACTTAGTGTCATTGATGTTTGTAATATTTGAATCCCTGGACACAACGTATTGTTCCTAAAATAAAAATCAATCAAATTAAATAAACATAACCATAAGACTTTAATTCCATCTATCTTCTAAAGATACCAGTCCACCAACAAACCTTAGTCATAAAAATATGATTCAAAAATTACTAACATTTCACCCCAAGGTATGTGCTTCCTTTGGTCATTAATGATAATGATCAGAAATATTTGTATGATCATCTTCAACCTCGTGAGAGGCAAGAGGAAATCATTATGGAAATGATATCAATTAAGACACTCTAGTAAGGTTCAAGTAATCTCATATCACAGCCTAGATGGATTGACTCCCCCAACATATATTAAAGATATAATTATAAATCATAAATGAATGAAATGACTAAAGCTTGATTCTAATGAACTGAAGTTTGGCATGATGGGAAAATCCATGAGACTGATATCATAAAGTTTCAAAGAATGTTCCATGTTGAGAAACTATAAATTTCACTTCCTTGAGCTTACATATGGCATAGAATATGGAGCAAATGAAATTAAAAATAAGAGTGTGTATCTTGTCTCTCTATTATATAGGTTTCCCATCCAAATAATTAGAAATAGAATCTGAAAACAAGACCAACAAAATCATGACCAAGAGAGATCAAAACAAAAGATATTCCAACATGAACCAAACATGCTTACCTTTCCAAATTATGAATAACATGAGATATTTCGCAGTTCATATTTATGGAATGTTGAAGAGTGCGAGGCCAAATAGATTGATGAGTTACAGTGTACAATAAATTTACATCTTGCAAAATTATTACCATGGATAAAGTCAAAACAGATGTTGAAAACTTGAAATTTAAAACCTTAGAAGTTGCATTGACATTTTCCACCAAGTTATTTACAACCTTCAAGCATAAAAATGATTTCAACATGATGAGGTAAGAAGATAGTACTCAACCATGCATAAAAATTAGATTAGTCAAGAATGTAACTAGAATGAGTGACTCAATATCAAAAATTCTGAAAAATGATTTCCAAGAAAAGAATAGGTATGAAATCTCCATGATTAACTAGACTAGGATTGAATTGTAAGTCAAACACTTGATTAAGGAATAAAATTATCGATTCTCAAGAAATTTATGAAAGAGATTCCAACAAAAAGTTGATATAACAATGTTGTCCATAATGTTAAAACATGCTTCCACGTAGTTTAAAAAATATCCCTTGTTGTTGTGTATAAGAGGAAACATGAATTAAGAAAGTTGGAAGATTAATAACCAAAATCATCTTTGAAATACTGACTAAATGGTGAAAATATATACTCATAAAAAATCCAAACAATTAAACTAAAGGTGTTGAAATAAAATAACTCGAAATAAATAAATAAATAGCTAAGCTCATTATGCCAAGTTTATATTAAAACCATTCTAGCTAAAAGTGACCTAAGAAAATAGTCAATGGGTAAACAACCATTTGGATAACTCCAAACTAAAAAATAATCATCTAAATAAATTAAAAGGAATTGGAGTGACTCGAATTTTAGATGGGTAGAAATTAATAGTCAAAATTTTCATTCATTGTGTATGGGACAAAAAAATCATAACTTTAAAGAAATTTAATCAAGCAAAATATTCAAATTAGAACCATGTAACTGTAAAGATGGAACAAATATGAATTCTCATTTTCACCACAAGAGGGACCGGATAGAATTCTTTATTTAAAATATATCACCCATAAGATGACAAAATGCTTGAAAAAAATTTGACATGGTGAAGAATGAATAGAATCAGTGATCTGAAAATTACACCAATACATAGAACGTTTTAAGAATGAAACAAAACAATTTTTTCCCATATCAAAAATTAAATTTTAATTTAGGGATCCATTCAAGGGAAAAATTAGTGTGCAATCCTTCTATTTCTTTCCACCTCTTCTAATAAATCCATTTATTGATCATCCAATCGTAATAAAGGAAAAGGAATCAATAAACTTAATTAAAAACTAGAAAGAAAAGCTAATACTATACAAAGAAAATACACTAGTCTATTCTACCCTACTCCTATCCTACTCTACAATGGATGAAAAATAATGAACTAAGTGAATTCATAATGCCAATGTATCCAACCATGTAATTCCTATCTTGAAAACACATTTTCATCATAAAATATTAGTAGTAGAACCTGGAAAAATAATAGAGTAAATTGGGAAAAATTAAAACATGGAAAAATCTATCCACCATATTAAATATCTGATAGTAATAATTCATGGGAACATTAGTTGAATAAGATTGCTCCAACCATGCTTCAAATATTTCATAAAATCTTGCATGACTATCATAGAATTGATGGGGGGGGGT